>CAWUFW010025192.1:0-48731 GCA_963921515.1 Calotriton arnoldi
CTGCATCTTTCAGCCCAGTACTGATCCTCAAAAGTAATTTTAACCGTACTTACCAGTAACTTGAATTTCCTTCCATAGGATATCATTGCCTGCGTTTCGCTTGAGAAAGTCTTCTAAGTGTTGAGTTTTGAAACTATACAAATATTCCTCTAAAATCAGCCGAAATCCGAATTCTGATTTACTCACCTGTTATCAGGAGAGACCTCAGTGCTGCATCTTTCAGCCCAGTACTGATCCTCAAAAATAATTTTAACCGTACTTACCAGTAACTTGAATTTCCTTCCATAGGATATCATTGCCTGCTTTTTGCTGAAAAAGTTTCTAAGTGTTGATTTTTGAAACATACAAATATTCCGCTAAAATCAGCCGAAATCCGAATTCTGATTTACTCACCTGTTATCAGGAGAGACCTCAGTGCTGCATCTTTCAGCCCAGTACTGGTCCTGAAAAGTAATTTTAACCGTACTTACCGGTAACTTGAATTTCCTTCATAGGCTAACATTGACTGGTTTCACTTGGAAATTCTTCTAAGTGTGGAGTTTTGGAACTTTAAAATATTCCTCTAAAATCAGCCGAAATACGAATTCCGATTTACTCACCTGTTATCAGGAGAGACCTCAGTGCTGTATCTTTCAGCCCAGTACTGGTCCTGAAAAGTAATTTTAACCGTACTTACCAGTAACTTGAATTTCCTTCCATAGGCTAACATTGACTGGTTTCACTTGGAAATTCTTCTAAGTGTGGAGTTTTGGAACTTTAAAATATTCCTCTAAAATCAGCCGAAATACGAATTCCGATTTACTCACCTGTTATCATGAGAGACCTCAGTGCTGCATCTTTCAGCCCAGTACTGATCCTCAAAAGTAATTTTAACCGTACTTACCAGTAACTTGAATTTTCTTCCATAGGATATCATTGCCTGCTTTTTGCTGAAAAAGTTTCTAAGTGTTGATTTTTGAAACATACAAATATTCCTCTAAAATCAGCCGAAATACGAATTCCGATTTACTCACCTGTTATAAGGAGAGACCTCAGTGCTGTATCTTTCAGCCCAGTACTGGTCCTGAAAAGTAATTTTAACCGTACTTACCGGTAACTTGAATTTCCTTCATAGGCTAACATTGACTGGTTTCACTTGGAAATTCTTCTAAGTGTGGAGTTTTGGAACTTTAAAATATTCCTCTAAAATCAGCCGAAATACGAATTCCGATTTACTCACCTGTTATCAGGAGAGACCTCAGTGCTGTATCTTTCAGCCCAGTACTGGTCCTGAAAAGTAATTTTAACCGTACTTACCAGTAACTTGAATTTCCTTCCATAGGCTAACATTGACTGGTTTCACTTGGAAATTCTTCTAAGTGTGGAGTTTTGGAACTTTAAAATATTCCTCTAAAATCAGCCGAAATACGAATTCCGATTTACTCACCTGTTATCATGAGAGACCTCAGTGCTGCATCTTTCAGCCCAGTACTGATCCTCAAAAGTAATTTTAACCGTACTTACCAGTAACTTGAATTTCCTTCCATAGGATATCATTGCCTGCTTTTTGCTGAAAAAGTTTCTAAGTGTTGATTTTTGAAACATACAAATATTCCTCTAAAATCAGCCGAAATACGAATTCCGATTTACTCACCTGTTATAAGGAGAGACCTCAGTGCTGTATCTTTCAGCCCAGTACTGGTCCTGAAAAGTAATTTTAACCGTACTTACCAGTAACTTGAATTTCCTTCCATAGGCTAACATTGACTGGTTTCACTTGGAAATTCTTCTAAGTGTGGAGTTTTGGAACTTTAAAATATTCCTCTAAAATCAGCCGAAATACGAATCCCGATTTACTCACCTGTTATCAGGAGAGACCTCAGTGCTGCATCTTTCAGCCCAGTACTGATCCTCAAAAGTAATTTTAACCGTACTTACCAGTAACTTGAATTTCCTTCCATAGGATATCATTGCCTGCTTTTTGCTGAAAAAGTTTCTAAGTGTTGATTTTTGAAACATACAAATATTCCTCTAAAATCAGCCGAAATACGAATTCCGATATACTCACCTGTTATAAGGAGAGACCTCAGTGCTGTATCTTTCAGCCCAGTACTGGTCCTGAAAAGTAATTTTAACCGTACTTACCAGTAACTTGAATTTCCTTCCATAGGCTAACATTGACTGGTTTCACTTGGAAATTCTTCCAAGTGTTGATTTTTGAAACATACAAATATTCCTCTAAAATCAGCCGAAATCCGAATTCTGATTTACTCACCTGTTATCAGGAGAGACCTCAGTGCTGCATCTTTCAGCCCAGTACTGGTCCTGAAAAGTAATTTTAACCGTACTTACCGGTAACTTGAATTTCCTTCATAGGCTAACATTGACTGGTTTCACTTGGAAATTCTTCTAAGTGTGGAGTTTTGGAACTTTAAAATATTCCTCTAAAATCAGCCGAAATACGAATTCCGATTTACTCACCTGTTATCAGGAGAGACCTCAGTGCTGTATCTTTCAGCCCAGTACTGGTCCTGAAAAGTAATTTTAACCATACTTACCAGTAACTTGAATTTCCTTCCATAGGCTAACATTGACTGGTTTCACTTGGAAATTCTTCTAAGTGTGGAGTTTTGGAACTTTAAAATATTCCTCTAAAATCAGCCGAAATACGAATTCCGATTTACTCACCTGTTATCAGGAGAGACCTCAGTGCTGCATCTTTCAGCCCAGTACTGATCCTCAAAAGTAATTTTAACCGTACTTACCAGTAACTTGAATTTCCTTCCATAGGATATCATTGCCTGCTTTTTACTGAAAAAGTTTCTAAGTGTTGATTTTTGAAACATACAAATATTCCTCTAAAATCAGCCGAAATACGAATTCCGATTTACTCACCTGTTATAAGGAGAGACCTCAGTGCTGTATCTTTCAGCCCAGTACTGGTCCTGAAAAGTAATTTTAACCGTACTTACCAGTAACTTGAATTTCCTTCCATAGGCTAACATTGACTGGTTTCACTTGGAAATTCTTCTAAGTGTGGAGTTTTGGAACTTTAAAATATTCCTCTAAAATCAGCCGAAATACGAATCCCGATTTACTCACCTGTTATCAGGAGAGACCTCAGTGCTGCATCTTTCAGCCCAGTACTGATCCTCAAAAGTAATTTTAACCGTACTTACCAGTAACTTGAATTTCCTTCCATAGGATATCATTGCCTGCTTTTTGCTGAAAAAGTTTCTAAGTGTTGATTTTTGAAACATACAAATATTCCTCTAAAATCAGCCGAAATACGAATTCCGATTTACTCACCTGTTATAAGGAGAGACCTCAGTGCTGTATCTTTCAGCCCAGTACTGGTCCTGAAAAGTAATTTTAACCGTACTTACCAGTAACTTGAATTTCCTTCCATAGGCTAACATTGACTGGTTTCACTTGGAAATTCTTCTAAGTGTTGATTTTTGAAACATACAAATATTCCTCTAAAATCAGCCGAAATCCGAATTCTGATTTACTCACCTGTTATCAGGAGAGACCTCAGTGCTGCATCTTTCAGCCCAGTACTGGTCCTGAAAAGTAATTTTAACCGTACTTACCGGTAACTTGAATTTCCTTCATAGGCTAACATTGACTGGTTTCACTTGGAAATTCTTCTAAGTGTGGAGTTTTGGAACTTTAAAATATTCCTCTAAAATCAGCCGAAATACGAATTCCGATTTACTCACCTGTTATCAGGAGAGACCTCAGTGCTGTATCTTTCAGCCCAGTACTGGTCCTGAAAAGTAATTTTAACCATACTTACCAGTAACTTGAATTTCCTTCCATAGGCTAACATTGACTGGTTTCACTTGGAAATTCTTCTAAGTGTGGAGTTTAGGAACTTTAAAATATTCCTCTAAAATCAGCCGAAATACGAATTCCGATTTACTCACCTGTTATCATGAGAGACCTCAGTGCTGCATCTTTCAGCCCAGTACTGATCCTCAAAAGAAATTTTAACCGTACTTACCAGTAACTTGAATTTCCTTCCATAGGATATCATTGCCTGCTTTTTGCTGAAAAAGTTTCTAAGTGTTGATTTTTGAAACATACAAATATTCCTCTAAAATCAGCCGAAATACGAATTCCGATTTACTCACCTGTTATAAGGAGAGACCTCAGTGCTGTATCTTTCAGCCCAGTACTGGTCCTGAAAAGTAATTTTAACCGTACTTACCAGTAACTTGAACTTCCTTCCATAGGCTAACATTGACTGGTTTCACTTGGAAATTCTTCTAAGTGTGGAGTTTTGGAACTTTAAAATATTCCTCTAAAATCAGCCGAAATACGAATTCCGATTTACTCACCTGTTATCAGGAGAGACCTCAGTGCTGCATCTTTCAGCCCAGTACTGATCCTCAAAAGTAATTTTAACCGTACTTACCAGTAACTTGAATTTCCTTCCATAGGATATCATTGCCTGCTTTTTGCTGAAAAAGTTTCTAAGTGTTGATTTTTGAAACATACAAATATTCCTCTAAAATCAGCCGAAATACGAATTCCGATTTACTCACCTGTTATAAGGAGAGACCTCAGTGCTGTATCTTTCAGCCCAGTACTGGTCCTGAAAAGTAATTTTAACCGTACTTACCAGTAACTTGAATTTCCTTCCATAGGCTAACATTGACTGGTTTCACTTGGAAATTCTTCTAAGTGTTGATTTTTGAAACATACAAATATTCCTCTAAAATCAGCCGAAATCCGAATTCTGATTTACTCACCTGTTATCAGGAGAGACCTCAGTGCTGCATCTTTCAGCCCAGTACTGGTCCTGAAAAGTAATTTTAACCGTACTTACCGGTAACTTGAATTTCCTTCATAGGCTAACATTGACTGGTTTCACTTGGAAATTCTTCTAAGTGTGGAGTTTTGGAACTTTAAAATATTCCTCTAAAATCAGCCGAAATACGAATTCCGATTTACTCACCTGTTATCAGGAGAAACCTCAGTGCTGTATCTTTCAGCCCAGTACTGGTCCTGAAAAGTAATTTTAACCGTACTTACCAGTAACTTGAATTTCCTTCCATAGGCTAACATTGACTGGTTTCACTTGGAAATTCTTCTGTGTGTGGAGTTTTGGAAATTTAAATATTCCTCTAAAATCAGCCGAAATACGAATTCCGATTTACTCACCTGTTATCAGGAGAGACCTCAGTGCTGCATCTTTCAGCCCAGTACTGATCCTCAAAAGTAATTTTAACCGTACTTACCAGTAACTTGAATTTCCTTCCATAGGATATCATTGCCTGCTTTTTGCTGAAAAAGTTTCTAAGTGTTGATTTTTGAAACATACAAATATTCCTCTAAAATCAGCCGAAATACGAATTCCGATTTACTCACCTGTTATAAGGAGAGACCTCAGTGCTGTATCTTTCAGCCCAGTACTGGTCCTGAAAAGTAATTTTAACCGTACTTACCAGTAACTTGAATTTCCTTCCATAGGCTAACATTGACTGGTTTCACTTGGAAATTCTTCTAAGTGTTGATTTTTGAAACATACAAATATTCCTCTAAAATCAGCCGAAATCCGAATTCTGATTTACTCACCTGTTATCAGGAGAGACCTCAGTGCTGCATCTTTCAGCCCAGTACTGGTCCTGAAAAGTAATTTTAACCGTACTTACCGGTAACTTGAATTTCCTTCATAGGCTAACATTGACTGGTTTCACTTGGAAATTATTCTAAGTGTGGAGTTTTGGAACTTTAAAATATTCCTCTAAAATCAGCCGAAATACGAATTCCGATTTACTCACCTGTTATCAGGAGAGACCTCAGTGCTGTATCTTTCAGCCCAGTACTGGTCCTGAAAAGTAATTTTAACCGTACTTACCAGTAACTTGAATTTCCTTCCATAGGCTAACATTGACTGGTTTCACTTGGAAATTCTTCTAAGTGTGGAGTTTTGGAACTTTAAAATATTCCTCTAAAATCAGCCGAAATACGAATTCCGATTTACTCACCTGTTATCATGAGAGACCTCAGTGCTGCATCTTTCAGCCCAGTACTGATCCTCAAAAGTAATTTTAACCGTACTTACCAGTAACTTGAATTTCCTTCCATAGGATATCATTGCCTGCTTTTTGCTGAAAAAGTTTCTGTGTTGATTTTTGAAACATTCAAATATTCCTCTAAAATCAGCCGAAATCCGAATTCTGATTTACTCACCTGTTATCAGGAGAGACCTCAGTGCTGCATCTTTCAGCCCAGTACTGGTCCTGAAAAGTAATTTTAACCGTACTTACCAGTAACTTGAATTTCCTTCATAGGCTAACATTGACTGGTTTCACTTGGAAATTCTTCAAAGTGTGGAGTTTTGGAACTTTAAAATATTCCTCTAAAATCAGCCGAAATACGAATTCCGATTTACTCACCTGTTATCAGGAGAGACCTCAGTGCTGCATCTTTCAGCCCAGTACTGATCCTCAAAAGTAATTTTAACCGTACTTACCAGTAACTTGAATTTCCTTCCATAGGATATCATTGCCTGCTTTTTGCTGAAAAAGTTTCTGTGTCGATTTTTGAAACATACAAATATTCCTCTAAAATCAGCCGAAATACGAATTCCGATTTACTCACCTGTTATCATGAGAGACCTCAGTGCTGCATCTTTCAGCCCAGTACTGATCCTCAAAAGTAATTTTAACCGTACTTACCAGTAACTTGAATTTCCTTCCATAGGATATCATTGCCTGCTTTTTGCTGAAAAAGTTTCTAAGTGTTGATTTTTGAAACATACAAATATTCCTCTAAAATCAGCCGAAATCCGAATTCTGATTTACTCACCTGTTATCAGGAGAGACCTCAGTGCTGCATCTTTCAGCCCAGTACTGGTCCTGAAAAGTAATTTTAACCGTACTTACCAGTAACTTGAATTTCCTTCATAGGCTAACATTGACTGGTTTCACTTGGAAATTCTTCAAAGTGTGGAGTTTTGGAACTTTACAAATATTCCTCTAAAATCAGCCGAAATACGAATTCCGATTTACTCACCTGTTATCAGGAGAGACCTCAGTGCTGCATCTTTCAGCCCAGTACTGGTCCTCAAAAGTAATTTTAACCGTACTTACCAGTAACTTGAATTTCCTTCCATAGGATATCATTGCCTGCGTTTTACTTGAAAAAGTCTTCTAAGTGTTGAGTTTTGAAACATACAAATATTCCTCTAAAATCAGCCGAAATACGAATTCTGATTTACTCACCTGTTATCAGGAGAGACCTCAGTGCTGCATCTTTCAGCCCAGTACTGGTCCTGAAAAGTAATTTTAACCGTACTTACCAGTAACTTGAATTTCCTTCCATAGGCTAACATTGACTGGTTTCACTTGGAAATTCTTCTAAGTGTGGAGTTTTGGAACTTTATAATATTCCTCTAAAATCAGCCAAAATACGAATTCCAATTTACTCACCTATTATCAGGAGAGAACCTCAGTGCTGCATCTTTTAGCCCAGCACTGACCCTGAAAAGTAATTTTAACCGTACTTACCAGTAACTTGTATTTCCTTCCATAGGATATCCATTGTCTGGTTTCAGCAGAAAAAGTTCTAAGTGTCGATTTTCACAAACATACAAATATTCCTTAAAAATCGCCTGTATGACTTAAACGCATTCTTTCAACTGTTTACAGGAGATGCACCAGTGCTGGATCCAGGATCCAACACTGAGTAAGAAAAAGTAATCGATAACAGTTTTTACCTGCTAAGTGAATTTCCTTCCATAGGATAACATTGGTGATTCTATGAGAAAAAGTTTCTAAGTGTCAACTTTTAAAATACAATAATATTCCTTAAAAATCACGACTGTAACCAAAACGCTTTTACTCAACTGTTTACAGGACTGAATCTAGGATCCAGTCCTTTGGTTAGAAAAGTAATCCATAAAGTAACTAATTGCATTTAACTAGAAATTCACATTGAGCTGAATGTTGCATTGTGTTTGAAAATGTGTTGCCCATTGCAACAACTGTAACTACTGTACTTAAAAGTCTATTGCCTATGTGCAAAGTATTTAAACTAAAGTAATTCATTCTGAGAAAGTATTTTTTGTAATGTAATGTATAATGTAATTACAATGTAATTTAAAAAATAAAATATGTAAAAAAAAATTGTTTCTAAAAATGTAGTAAATCAGTATGAAAAAAATTAATATAACAATTAATACATTTAAAAATTGTCATTTACAAAACCTTTGAAATTCACTGAAAAAACCGTAGGTTTCAGACATGTTATAGTTAGGAATTAGCATTTAAAAAACCTTTGAAATTCACTGAAAAAACCATAGGTTTCAAATATGTTATAGTTAGAAATTAGCATTTAAAAACCTTTGAAATTCACTGAAAAAACCATAGGTTTTAGGGACAGTTATAGTTAGTTGGACATTTTACTCGTACAAAACCCGTGAAATTCCCCCGTTATAGTTAGTTCAGCTAACTATAACTCGCGCTCCCGCAATGCACTGCTGATGACGTCACATATTACATCACTCATGACATGGTCAGTGACATCACTGATGACATCACTGATGACATCTCAAATGACATCACTGATGACATCATCCACGTGATAATCTGATGCAGCTCTTCACACCCTAATATAACCTTTGATTCACCCAATCTAAATTACAGACTGCCATTCGCAAAACCATAGACACTCCAACACCAATAACTACATACCCACTCACTGATTCTTAGGTCTACACACACACATCCACTCACTCACCCGTACAGTCACTCATACTTATGGTCACTCAGTACAGGACTATCATATGCACTCTTACTCCTATATAGACACTCAAACACCGCCACTCATCCATAGAGGTACTCACACACCTAGTCAGTCATGCAAATAATTAAACACACTGCCATTTACTCACCTATACAGTTATACACACACACCAGCTCACTTAATCATACAAATACTACCACATTGTTACGCTCTTATATAATCACTGATACAAGCACACACTCATCCATACAGCCACTATCACAATCACTCACTCTCGCTTATAGCTATTTATATACTCCAACACACATATATACTGCCTTTCACATATGTAGTTACTCACACATGTACCACTGGGACATACATTCACTCACTAACACACTCTTACACACACTTACCCACCCATACAGTCTATCACAGATGCACTCTTGAAACCATCCACCCAGTGAATCACCCACTCACACATCTATGCACAGTCGCACACACCCCATCCACACAAACACTCAGGCACCCATACAGATACTCAGACAACAAATCAATAACTCTTATAGACACTCATGTAGCTATTCACAAACCCATGCAGCCACTTACACAGCAACAGACAGACGGATACAGACATTCACCCAGTTTAGTCACTAACCCATGCATTCAGTAAGATACGTTAAATCACTCACTTATAGAGTCAGTCACGCACCTACTAAATCATCCATACAGACACTTACACACCCACTCATTCTTCAATACGTCTTTTCCTATATATATTAAAAATATTTAAACTTTACAGAAACACACAGTCACTGGATGATGTCATCAGTGATGTCATTTGAGATGTCATCAGTGATGTCATCAGTGATGTCACTGACCATGTCATGAGTGATGTAATATGTGACGTCATCAGCAGTGCATTGCGGGGCGCGAGTTATAGTTAGCTGAACTAACTATAACGGGGGAATTTCACGGGTTTTGTACGAGTAAAATGTCCAACTAACTATAACTGTCCCTAAAACCTATTGTTTTTTCAGTGAATATATATATATATATATATACTTCCAAACAGGGATCGTTTTTGCTGGTAGTGTGGCGCATACAGTTGTAGAGGGTGCAGTTCTCCTCGGCTGAGCCAAGCCGTGTTAAATCCTTTAGCAATTCTCCCAGCAGGGAGAAAAAATGGAGCGCACTCAATGGAGCATTTTCATAGTAGTTCTTATTTAATCCACAGGTAAATAGGCAGCATTACAGCATTAACACCAACGCGTTTCGAGCTCCCGGAGCTCTTGTTCACGGTTAGTTTGGTGATCAATTACCCAGCATACTTATTTTCAAAAGTGTCACATGATATGTCACATGATTTTGGTCTCTGGGACCCAAGCATTCTGGTCTATGTAGTTTCAGTAAAAAAAAAAAAACATAAAAAAACCATATATAACAAAATTCAGTTATAATCACTATAGTCGAGAACGTGAACATTATAATTATATTGCTGTTATCTCATACAATTAATTCAGGCTATTTGGTGCTCTTGACACACGCCAATTATTTCTTTTTCAACTGTTTTTTCCAACATTGTCAACAAATGTAACTTTAAGTGTTATAGTCACAAAAACAATTAATCCCACCAGTGGGAATTTGTGATTAATCACTCCATATATGTATGATGTTTCAAAAGGTCGACACTATTGGTAACGCATGTAAGGATAAATCCCTCTAGTGGGAAATAATGTTGCCTAGTAACAATTAGTAATATTTTTATCGTTCCCGAACAAGCATTTTGAATACTCAACACTGGTTAAAATTAAACAAAATTCAAGCAAAACCAAATCAATCAAAATTAAAATAAAAAATAAAAAGAGGGGAAAAAATAATAAAGGGGTTAAAACCTAATTTATAGGGAAGCCACAGTTTTCTGGATTTTTACTGTTCATAAGTGTACAAACAATTCTTCGTCCTGGTTCAAACCGTGTGGGGTATAGGTTCTGAGTGCCAATATTTGTCTGGATTCTCGTTGACGTAATCTTTTTCTCTGTTACCTCCTCGTACATGTACGTCCACTGTTTCTATGCCATAAAATCTTAGTAGTCTCCAATCACTGTTGTGTTTTATCTCCATATGTTTTGCCACAGCATTGCTTCGATCTTTTGCAATTGTAGCTCTTACGTGTTCAAGGATTCTTTTTTCAATTCACAGATGGTGCTTCCCACATACTTGAGAGCGCAAGGACACTCTATTACATATACCACAAATTGTGTTTTACAGGTTATCAGTTTATCAATTTTCCATTTCTTCTTATTTGCCCATACTACTTCTTTGGTGTTCTTGGCAATTTGACAAACCTTACAGTTGTAGCATTTAACAAAACCTGTTGTCTTCAACCACTGTGTTGTTTTGTTACCCTTGATTTTCCAGTGGTGACTTTGAACTAGTGTGTCTTTTAAATTCCTGGGCCTTCTAAATGTTATATTAGGATGATTCCCGATTAGGTCTGCCACTGTGGGATCCAAACGTAAGATTCTCCAATTCTTTTTCAAAATGGCTTTAATTTGTTTTGATTCCTGTGAGTATGTTGTTATCAGGCGAATCATATTGGTGTTTTCCGTTTGTATCTTGGCTTTCAGGATTTCTTCTCTGTCCTTTATTTCCGTTCTCTCTCTGCATTTATCAACGATCTTTCGTGAGTAACCTCTTTGTCTAAATCTGTTACTTGTTTGATCCCGATGTTTTGCCCACTCTTCTTTTTCTGAGCAGATTCTTTTGATACGCAAAAACTCCCCATATGGGATACTGTTGATCACTGGCATTTGATGGAAACTTTGGGCATGTAACATTGCATTGGTAGCTGTCTTTTTCCGATGTAAAGTGGTCTCAATTTTTTGGTCTTTCACGTAAATTTCAGTATCAAGAAAGGTAACTCGATCCTGACTGATTTCATAGGTAAACTTAAATTGTGCTTCAGTATTGTTGAGAATCAAGAAATATCTCTCAAACTCCATTTCAGTACCATCCCAGATAATCAGCTGGTCATCGATGAACCTGAACCAACTTACTATTTTTGTTACATAGTCATCATTGTCAGGGTGCCAGGCAAGGTGTTGCTCCCACCAACCCATTGCCAGGCAAGCATAACTAGGGCTGAAGGAAAATCCCATAGCGGTTCCTTTTGTCTGAATATATATCTCATCTCCAAAGCGAAAAACATTTTTTGTTAGGCAGCTTTTAATTATTTGCAGCAGCATCTGGTTATGTTGAACATATTGGATATTGCGGTTTTAAGGAAGTATTCGCAAGCTTTTAATCCAATATGGTTTTCTATATTTGTATAGAGCGAGATAACATCCATTGTTATTAATTTATAGGAATCCTGCCAGGGTGTATTCTGTAGATGTCTTAAGAGGTCTCCCGTATCTTTTATATAAGAGGATAGGTTCTGTACAAATGGCAACAAGAAGTAATCCACATAGTTGGCAGTGGATTCAAATAGCAGCCAATGGCTAACAAAAATGTTTTTCTCTTTGGAGATGAGATATATATTCAGACAAAAGGAACTGCTATGGGATTTTCCTTCAGCCCTAGTTATGCTTGCCTGGCAATGGGTTGGTGGGAGCAACACCTTGCCTGGCACCCTGACAATGATGACTATGTAACAAAAATAGTAAGTTGGTTCAGGTTCATCGATGACCTGCTGATTATCTGGGATGGTACTGAAATGGAGTTTGAGAGATATTTCTTCATTCTCAACAATACTGAAGCACAATTTAAGTTTACCTATGAAATCAGTCAGGATCGAGTTACCTTTCTTGATACTGAAATTTACGTGAAAGACCAAAAATTGAGACCACTTTACATCGGAAAAAGACAGCTACCAATGCAATGTTACATGCCCAAAGTTTCCATCAAATGCCACTGATCAACAGTATCCCATATGGGGAGTTTCTGCGTTTCAAAAGAATCTGCTCAGAAAAAGAAGAGTGGGCAAAACATCGGGATCAAACAAGTAACAGATTTAGACAAAGAGGTTACTCACGAAAGATCGTTGATAAATGCAGAGAGAGAATGGAAATAAAGGACAGAGAAGAAATCCTGAAAGCCAAGATACAAACGGAAAACACCAATATGATTCGCTTGATAACAACATACTCACAGGAATCAAAACAAATTAAAGCCATTTTGAAAAAGAATTGGAGAATCTTACGTTTTGATCCCACAGTGGCAGACCTAATCGGGAAGCATCCTAATATAACATTTAGAAGGCCCAGGAATTTAAAAGACACACCAGTTCAAAGTCACCACTGGAAAATCAAGGGTAACAAAACAACACAGTGGTTGAAGACAACAGGTTTTGTTAAATGCTACAACTGTAAGGTTTGTCAAATTGCCAAGAACACCAAGGAAGTAGTATGGGCAAATAAGAAGAAATGGAAAATTGATAAACTGATAACCTGTAAAACACAATTTGTGGTATATGTAATAGAGTGTCCTAGCGCTCTCAAGTATGTGGGAAGCACCATCTGTGAATTGAAAAAAGAATCCTTGAACACGTAAGAGCTACAATTGCAAAAGATCGAAGCAATGCTGTGGCAAAACATATGGAGTTAAAACACAACAGTGATTGGAGACTACTAAGATTTTATGGCATAGAAACAGTGGACGTACATGTACGAGAGGTAACAGAGAAAAAGATTACGTCAACGAGAATCCAGACAAATATTGGCACTCAGAACCTATACCCACACAGTTTGAACCAGGACGAAGAATTGTTTGTACACTTATGAACAGTAAAAATCCAGAAAACTGTGGCTTCCCTATAAATTAGGTTTTAACCCCTTTATTATTTTTTCCCCCTTTTTTATTTTTTATTTTAATTTTGATTGATTTGGTTTTGCTTGAATTTTGTTTAATTTTAACCAGTGTTGAGTATTCAAAATGCTTGTTCAGGAACGATAAAAATATTACTAATTGTTACTAGGCAACATTATTTCCCACTAGAGGGATTTATCCTTACATGTGTTACCAATAGTGTCGACCTTTTGAAACATCATACATATATGGAGTGATTAATCACGAATTCCCACTGGAGGGATTAATTGTTTTTGTGACTATAACACTTAAAGTTACATTTGTTGACAATGTTGGAAAAAACAGTTGAAAAAGAAATAATTGGCGTGTGTCAAGAGCACCAAATAGCCTGAATTAATTGTATGAGATAACAGCAATATAATTATAATGTTCACGTTCTCGACATAGTGATTATAACTATGAATTTTGTTATATATGGTTTTTTTATGTTTTTTTTTTTTTTACTGAAACTACATAGACCAGAATGCTTGGGTCCCAGAGACCAAAATCATGTGACATATCATGTGACACTTTTTGAAAATAAGTATGCTGGGTAATTGATCACCAAACTAACCGTGAACAAGAGCTCGGGAGCTCGAAACGCGTTGGTGTTAATGCTGTAATACTGCCTATTTACCTGTGGATTAAATAAGAACTACTATGAAAATGCTCCACTGAGTGCGCTCATTTGAGATGTCATCAGTGATGTCATCAGTGATGTCACTGACCATGTCATGAGTGATGTAATATGTGACGTCATCAGCAGTGCATTGCGGGGGCGCGAGTTATAGTTAGCTGAACTAACTATAACGGGGGAATTTCACGGGTTTTGTACGAGTGCAATGTCCAACTAACTATAACTTTCCCTAAAACCTATGGTTTTTTCAGTGAATTTCAAAGGTTTTTTAAATGCTAATTTCTAACTATAACGTGTCTCAAACCTATGGTTTTTTCAGTGAATTTCAAAGGTTTTTTAAATGCTAATTTCTAACTATAACGTGACTGAAACCTATGGTTTTTTAAGTGAATTTCAAAGGTTTTTTAAATGCTAGTTTGTAACTATGCCTACAGAGATAGGACATGTGAAGAAAGAAGAAAAAAAAACGCACAGAAACAAGCAAAAGAAATGCAGAAAGAAGCAACAGAAGTCCACAAAGACGAAGAAAAGTGCAGGAAGAAGCAAAAGATGTGCAGAAAGAACCAACAGAGGAGCAGAAAGAGGCCTTGTTCCAAAATCATCCTGTGCCCACAACTTTTTACAACGTGTACTGGTGGTAACTGACTCTGACTAACCAGAGCCAGTGCTATGCTAAAACACACTTAGAATACAGTTAAAACACCTACATACACTAGGGAACACTATGCGTTGGGGTACCCCTGTGATTAGCATGACCTCCTCTGTAAGTCCCTAGTACATAATAGGGCAGGGGATTAAAACTACCTCTTAAAACGCGCTACAGTGGTGAAGGGAGGGGTGCCTGAGGTGACATGTGTGCAAACGCGCCCCGTGGCATGTTTTAAGTTGCGGGATTAAGTCCCCTTGAATCCTGAGTGTCCCTGGGGCCCAACTAGCCCCCAGGTACCTACAGTTAGGACCACAGAGCTGAGTTGCAGAGAGGCGTTCCGAGGCCACGCACCTTTTTTCACCTCTCTGCAACGCAACTCTGTTGTGCTTACTGAAGGTACCTGGTGGGCTAGTTGGACTCCAGGGACCCTCAGGATTGAAGGGGACTTAATCTCCCAACTTAAAACACGCCACGGGGCCTGTTTGCACACATGTCACCTCAAGCCTTGCCCCCTCCCTTCACCACTGTGCAAACGCGCCCCGTGGCGCGTTTTAATTTGGGGGATTAACTCCCCTTGAATCATGAGCGTCCCTGGGGTCCAACTAGCCCACCCTGTACCTCCAGTATGTGCCAGGCAGCTGCGTTGCAGAGAGGTGTTCAGAGGCCACGCCCCTTTTTACACCTCTCTGCAATGCAGCTCTGTGTCGCTTTCTGGACGTACCTGGTGGGCTAGTTGGCCCCCAGGGATCCTCAGGATTGAAGACGATTTAATTCCCCAACTTAAAACACGCCACGGGGCCTGTTTGCACACATGTCACCTGAAGCCCCGCCCCCTCCCTTCACCACTGTGCAAACGCACCCCGTGGCGCATTTTAAGTTGGGGGATTAAGTCCCCTTGAATCCTGAGGGTCTCTGGAGTGCAACTAGCCCACCATGTACCTCCAAAAAGCACCACAGAGCTGCGTTGCAGAGAGGTGTAAAAAGGGGCGTGGCCTCTGTACATCTCTCTGCAACGCAGCTCCCTGGCGCATACTGGAGGTTCCTGGTGGGCTAGTTGGCCCCCAGGGACCCCCAGTATTCAAGGGGAATTACTTCCCCTTCTTAAAACGCGCCAGGGGGCGCGTTTGCAGACTGCTGCAGGGTGGGGGCGGGGCCTCCGGCACGATGCCGTTCTTTTTTTTTGTATGGGAGGGGGGCTGCGTGGCCCCCCTTCCTTCGGCCACTTTTGGCCCCAGGGACCCCATCCCCCGGGGCCTGAGGATTTTCTTTTTTTTTTTAAATAAAATAAAACGGGAAGGGGGCCGCGTGGCCCCCTTCCCTGGGCTTCTATTGGCCCAGGGGACCCCATCCCCGGGGCATGCCTTCTTTTTTTTAAATTTTTGGAGGGGGGCTGCGTGGCCCCCCTCCTCAGGCCATTTAAGGCCCCGGGGACCCCATCCCCCGGGGCCGGCCTTTACGTTTTAAAAAAAAAAAAAATTAGCAGACCTACGGGGTCAGGGTGTTTCTACCCTGCCCCCTTTGTGCGTTTTGCGTGCTTCAATTTTTTTTTTCTCGGCGGGATCCGCGCACCCTAAGCGCATCTTGCCGATTTAAAAAAAAAATGCTTTTTTCTGCCCAGGGGGTCCTTGTGGGACCCCCTGAGCAGACCTAGGGGGTCAGGGTGTTTCTACCCTGCCCCCTTTGTATGTTTTGCGCACTTGTTTCTTTTGCCTCAGTTCTACCGAGGAACAAGATGGCTGCCAACACTTCCTGGTTTGGAGTGTTGACAGCCAATTAGCATGCAGCTCGTGGTCGGGAGGGTGCGCGGATCCACCGCGGCCATAAATATCGAAACTTTTATTTTGGATTTTCTCAGCAACTACTGAACGTATTTACACCATTTTTAAAAAGGGTGCTTTCTAAACCAAGCACTACCTTTTTGCCAAATTTGGTGTAATTCCGTTCAGCAGTTTTTGCTGTAGCCTTGCATAAAGTTTCCTATGGGAAATTGATTTTTTCACTCTTATTTTTTGAATTTCTCCGCAACTACTAAATGGATTTACACCATTTAAAAAAAAAGTCGCTTTCTGAACCAAGCGCTACCTTTTTGCAAAATTTGGTGTAATTCCGTTCAGCAGTTCGGTCTGTAGCCGTGTCTAAAATTTCCTATGGGAATTAACATGGAGAAAACACGTTTTGGGACCCCCATTTTTTCTCGGCCCCCACTTGATGAATCACCCCGAAACTTTCAAGACAGGAGCGGACCGGAGCGCCCCACTAGTTTTGAAAATTTCGCTATGATTCGTCAAACGACGCCAAAGTTATTGGAATAGAATGTTACGAATTTCCTATGGATAATAGGTCCTAACTATAACTATCTACTGGCGACCGCCAGTAGATAATATACATATACATATATATATATATATGTGTATATATATATTCACTGAAAAAACCATAGGTTTCAGGCACGTTATAGTTAGAAATTAGCATTTAAAAAACCTTAGAAATTCACTGAAAAAACCATAGGTTTCAGGGACGTTATAGTTAGTTGGACATTTCACTCATACAAAACCATAGAAATTCCACCGTTATAGTTAGTTCAGCTAACTATAACTCGCGCCCCGTAATGCACTGCTGATGACGTCACATATTACATCATTCATGACATGGTCAGTGACATCACTGATGACATCTCAAATGACATCACTGATGACATCACCCAGTGAATGTGGTTTTCTTTAAAATTTAAATATGTATTATATATATACCAAGCTGTTTTGAAGAATGAATGGATGTATAAGTGTCTGGATAGAGGATTTAGTAGGTGTGTGACTGACTGTTTAAGTGAATGATTAAATGTATCTTACTGAATACATGGGTTAGTGTCTAAAGTGTGTGAATGTCTGTATCACTCTGTCTGTTGTTGTGTAAGCTGCTGCATTGGTTGGTCAGTAGCTACATGAATGTCTATATGGGTTATTGATTAGTTGCCTGCGTATTTGTATAGGAGACTGAGTGTTTGTGTGGTTGGGTGGGGGGTGTGTGACTCTGTGCATAGATGTGTGAGTGGTTGATTGACAGGGTGTATAAGTTTAAGAGTGCATGTGGAAACAGTTGTATGGGTGGGTAAGTGTGTGTATGGGCGTCTTGGTGAGTGAATTGATGTCTCAGTGCACATGTCCAGCTAAGTACATATATAAAAGGCAGTGTTTGTGAGAGTTGGTGTATAGAAATGACTATACGTGAGAGTCAGTGATTGTGAGAGTGGCTGTATGTATGAGTGTATACTTGTATTAGTGATTATATAAGAGACTAAGTATGCGTTATTATCTGTATGAATAAATGAGGTGGTGTGTGTATAACTGTGTAGGTGAGTAAATGGAACTGTGATTGATTCTTTGCATGAGTGACTAGAATGAGTACATAACTGACTAGGATGAGTGCTGGTGTGTCAATGTCTATATAGGTGTATGAGTGCATTTGATAGTGTTCTATTGATCAGTGACTGCATGTATGACTGATTGTATGGGTGAATGGGTAGATGTGTGTGTAGACCTAGGAATCACTGAGTGGGTATGTAGTAACTGGTATTTGTGTGTCAATGCTATCGAAAATGGTAGTCTGTATTTTACAGTGAGTGTATCAAAGGTTATATTAGTGTGTGAGGAGGTGCATCAGATTGTCACATGGATGATGTCATCAGTGATGTTATCAGTGATGTCATTTGAGATGTCATCAGTGATGTCACTGACCATGTCATGAATGATGTAATATGTGACGTCATCAGCAGAGCATTGCGGGGGCGCGAGTTATAGTTAGCTGAACTAACTATAACGGTGGAATTTCTACGGTTTTGTATGAGTGAAATGTCCAACTAACTATAACGTCCATGAAACCTATGTTTTTTTTAGTGAATTTCTAAGGTTTTTTAAATGCTAATTTCTAACTATAACGTGCCTGAAACCTATGGTTTTTTCAGTGAATTTCAAAGGTTTTTTAAATGCTAATTTCTAACTATAACGTGCCTGAAACCTATGGTTTTTTCAGTGAATTTCAAAGGTTTTTTAAATGCTAATTTCTAACTATAACGTGCCTGAAACCTATGGTTTTTTCAGTGAATTTCAAAGGTTTTTTTAAATGCCAATTTCTAACTATAACATGCCTGAAACCTATGTTTTTTTCAGTGAATTTCAAAGGTTTTTTAAATACTAATTTCTATCTATAATGTCCCTGAAACCTATGGTTTTTCAGTGAATTTCAATGTTTTTTTAATGCTAACTTCTAATTATAATGTTCATTTAACCTATAGTTTTTTCCCACACCCAAGAAGGACACAACACCCACTGCCACAACCCTCAGGACCTCCCCCCGTACCACCCCTCTCCCTACTGTAATTTTTTTTATTTGTTATTTAAACTATATAATGTCTTCTTGTTTTTTAAATATTAAACAACTACATACAGTATGAAACGGAGCCCAGCCCAGAGCCACATCTGAAGACCAACACATGTCATAGACGTACTGATCAAGCAGCTCCAACACCCAAGAACGCCACAACACCCACCACCACCCCCAGGCCCCCCCCTACCACCGAGGCAGCGCAGAACAAGACAGCAAACTTTCTGAAAACGGCATGGCCCCTCACCCACACAATATCTGAATATTGGGACAGGTGTGAACAAACTATATGTGAAGGAAGCAATTCACCCATGTTTAACAATGCACACAATGCAAAGTGTAGCGGTGATGTGCTGGACACATCTCAGTATGCAGAACACACACCTCTCCATGTGCACAAATACTACTGGTGCTTGTAGTGTTGTGGACAGTGAACCCAACCATGTTACGTCAAACACTAGGGAAGATCTCAGTCATGTAGCTGTGTCGTCCCCCCCTGTAAGCATAAGCGTAACCGGAGTCGGCTGGTCTGACGTACGCCACTTCAGCGTAGGAGTGTGAATAAAAAGGCCGGAGCTCTGGGCGTGGTTCACTTGTGCAAAGGCCAAAGCGTCTGCCAGGGCGGCGCCCCTCACCCTGCCACGAGGCCGCCAACATGACCGCCAGCCTCCTCAGCCGATCGCTGGCTTCCGCCACAGAGGCCCCCAGCGGCACAGCACCACAGACTTATGTCTGTACAAACTACTACCTTCGATATACACTGCGGACAGCAAGGCTCACAATTCAGATCCAGTCGCGATTGCAGATGACGCAGTCCAGTAGGCAAGAGACATTGCTCAAGTCAACAACACATGGCTGTGGGCCTTTCCTCACCGCTGCCTCCGGCCTACACTGCGGTCAGTAGGGCTCACAATTCAGATGGAGTCGAGATTGCAGATGACGCAGTCCAGTAGGCAAGAGACATTGCTCAAGTCAACAACACGTGCCTGTGGGCCCTTCCTCACCGCTGCCTCCTGCCTCCACTGCGGTGAGTAGGGCTCACAATTCAGAGCAACTCGCGATTGCAGATGACGCAGTCCAGTAGGCAACAGACATTGCTACCAGTGCGGCCAACCCAGACCACGCATCATCGCTGACTGCGCACACGGTAAGTGCTTCAAGTACCACTAACTCTGTGCAGCTCAAGTCAACGCCACATGGCTGTGAGCCCTTGATGACCGCTGCCTCGGGCCTACAATGCGGTTAGCAGGGCTAACAATTCAAGATTAGTGCCGATGCAAATTGTATAAGAGAGTATAATCGGTTAACAAGACTGTATGCTCCCTATCTGTGCAGCTCAAGTCAACCTCACGTGGCTGTGGGCCCTTGCTGACCGCCACCTCTGGCCTACACTGCGGTCATCAGGGCTCACAATTAAAATTAAGTCTTGATCCATTAATTACAGAGTCCAGTAGGCAAGTAACTATCACAGGCCTAAAACCTACATAATATCCTTTTAGAATCCTTGCATCAAGAACTTTTTTTATATCAGTTATAGCTTTAGTACAATCACCAAATTCATCTTCAAGTGCAAACGCACACTCATTAGCAGTCTACACTGCGGGCAGCAGAGCTCGCTATTCGAATTTTAGACACGTGGTGCCACTAACCCTGTTCAACACAAGCCGCGACACGTGGTGCCACTAACCCTGTTCAACACAAGCCGGCGACACGTGGTGCCACTAACCCTGTTCAACACAAGCCGATCCCACATGTGGAACTGTGTCCTGACTCCTGAATGGCAGTCACCCCAACTTCGTGGCCACGACCACAGCACCAGACTCCCTTCGATTAGTGATGCGTATTTGCATATGGAAGGCCGGTGACACGTGGTGCCACTGAACCTGAACTACGCAGGCCGGTGGGGCCACCAACCTATGCATGTGGCTGTGGGCCCTTGCTCACCGCTACCTCTGGCCTACACTGCGGTCAGCAGGGCTCACAATTCAGATACAGTCACGATTGCAGATGACGCAGTCCAGTAGGCAAGAGACGTTGCTCCCAGTGCGGCCCGTCCGCACCAAGCAGCATCACAGGCTCATACATTCTCAATGCTTCTGGTGCCACTAACTGTGCACCTCAACTAAATGCCACGTGGTTATGGGCCCTTGCTACCTCTGCCTACACTGCGGTCATCAGGGCTCACAATTAAAATTAAGTCTTGATTCATTAATTACAGAGTCCAGTAGGCAAGTAACTATCACAGGCCTAAAACCTACATAATATCCTTTTAGTAACTTGCTTCAAGAACTTTTTTTATATCAGTTATAGCTTTAGTACAATCACCAAATTCATCTTCAAGTGCAAACGAACACTCATTAGCAGTCTACACTGTGGGCAGCAGAGCTCGCAATTCGAATTTTGGACACGTGGTGCCACTAACCCTGTTCAACAAAAGCCGATCCCACATGTGTACCTGTGTCCTGAGTCTTGAATGGCAGTGACACCAAGTCCATGGCAGCGACCACAGAACCAGACTCCCTTCGATCAGTGAGGCATATTTCCATATGCAAGGCCGGCTACAGGTGGTGCCACTAACCCTGTTCAACACAAGCCGGCGACACGTGGTGCCACTAACCCTGTTCAACACAAGCCGATCCCACATGTGGAACTGTGTCCTGAGCCCTGAATTGCAGTAACCCCAACTTCGTGGCAGCGACCACAGCACCAGACTCCGTTCAGTTTTATTTGTTGTTGTTTTGTTTAAATAAAATGTTTTATATGTAAATCTATACATGACTAAGATTGTTTGTCCAACCGCACAGGGACAATTCCGGGCCCAAGAAGGTTGTTGGGGGTATGTTGCTAATGTGGGAAGAGGGTGCGTTACCTGCTGATGTGGGGAGAGGCAGCGTGAAAGGGGTATCTCTCACAGAGAGAACTCCGGTATGTTTTCAGAAATGCCACGGACAGATGCCAGATGACGGACTGAATCACAAAATGGCTTTTCAATGCTTATGTAGTGTGACTTATGAACAGTTCGGACCCAGGCTCGCAGAGGGACAACTGCGGCCTGTCCGCTTGACTCACTGATGCAGTACTACGAGCCGTCCGCTCCCAAAGGAACAGCAGCATAGTAGCTCGCAGAGGTACAGGCACAGCAGCGTACTAGCTTCCAAAGGTAGACAGCTGCGAGCCGACGGACTGGCTTCTAACGGCATAGCTGCGAAGTGGTGATGTTGGGCAGAGAGAGTGTGAAAGGGTTATATCGCACAGACAGAGCTCCGGTATATTAAATTGCCCCCGGGACCTTTCTTTTATATTTCCACTCGATGCGAGAAAGCGGGCTTTCTGGACCAAGACCTTTCTCCCTACCAAATATGGCGTAATTCCGTTCAGCAGTTTGACCTGTAGCCTTGTCTAAAGTTTCCTATGGAAAATCCATTGAGAAAACACATTTTCACACCCCCCACATAGCTACCTGTCGCAGGCGTACTCGCTGTTGGTGTGCAGGTCAGTGGTCTAGTTGTCAACATCAAAATAAATGGAAGCGTGTGGCACGCTGGGATGTGCAAAAAAATTCAGTGTATACTTGACTAATCACGTTTGTTGGTTTGGGTGCTGGTGGGTATCTCCCTCTGACCCTAGGGAGTCAATATGTACAAATATTAATGGCGCTGTTAAATTAATAACAGTGTCCCCAGCTTGCACTCCTTTGGGACTGTGTCCCCAAAATCCTTTCTTCTGAAATTAAATAACTAAGTAGACTTTTAAATCCAAGTTTCTCATGATTTAATTTTTCAACCTTGTTGCATCACAATGGTTTCAGAAATATACATTAAATCAGTATTATTCGTTCCGATTTTTTCATCAGTACGCTGGTACAATTGAGTGTAGAATCCACATGTGTTTATAGGTTACAATTCCCTATGCATTTCGGGACTCTGCCCTTCGTCAGGGGAAAACCTTTTATCTGTAAAATGAAATACATTATATTGAAATCCAAGAGAGTCATTGACTCCACGAATTAGCGTAAACAGTGCATGCGAAAGTGTAAGAGCTTTAAATGGATTAAGGTGAACGTGGCCGCTTGGTGTGGAAAATCAAAAGAGTAAAAAAGTGGCTGGTGCCTATACGAAGGACGTGGTGACTGAAAGTAAATGTTAGCCGTGTTTGTGATACTAAGTGAGAAAGCGAAGACGTGCTACCGGTGTTAAACGAGGAAAAAGAAATCGAACCGGATCGCCTGGGTGAGATAAACAAAATCTTAAACCTATTAACAGTACTCGTTGATAGGTATGGTGGTCGGTGGAATCAAGAGGGGTGAATCGGGATGCCGGAGTAAAACGCTATGTAAAAACGCCCGAAGCGTGTTCGTGCTCTGTACCCATGTTGTGAAACGGTAAAGTCAAGAAGTGATAAGGTCAAAGAATACTAAATAAAACCCCATAAACTCTAAATAGTCAGTTTCTTACCGTATGCGGACGGTTAAGTGATCTTACATCTTCATGTCTCGTTTCTGTGAAAGACGGCTAGTGGTATCGATGCTCATACCATCTTAAGAAGAGTACAGGGAAACAAGCGGAAGTGTGAACCCGGACAGAAACTGAAAAGGGACAGCGATCAAAAGGGTGGTAATGGCGGCCATCTTAAGGTGGTGAATAAGTGTGAAACTACATGTAAAGTTCAATGTGAACAGAAACATAAAGTGACTTCAATATTGTCAAACATAAAGTTTTAAGCACAGGCATTGATTTACATATGATTACAGGAAACAACTAAATTCCAAACGTTCATTGAGACCCTTCGGATGGCAAGAGTCCAATTTCTTTATCCAGTACATTTCTCGTTGCAGTAGTTTTTTCTTGTTGTCTACATCCTCATTTACTGGAACAATCTCCAAAACCAAAAATCTCAATTGGCATACGCTGTGTTTGTGGGTAGAAAAGTGGGCTGCCACTGGAGCTTTCACAACTTGGTTTCTTATTGTGCTTTTGTGTTCAGTTAGTCGAATTTTTATTTTTCGCTCGGTCTTTCCTACGTAAGAAAGCCCACACGGGCACTTGAGTAAGTAGATGAGGTTTTTCGAGTCACAGGTGGCATTAGTGAACAGTTTAATGGAAGTACCCTTGGTAGGATGGGTTATGCTGGTGCCCCGGATAATGTTGTTGCAATGACCACAGTTCAAGCATGGTACGGTTCCTTTGTATATGATTCCTTTTGATTGGGGTACGACCTCTAATAATTCTTTGATGTTCCTGGAGCGTTGATACGCAAACAATGGTGTATGGTTAAAAATTCCTTTAAAGTCAGGTTCATTTTTTATCATTGGCCAATTCTTGAGTAAAAATTTTTTTTATCTGGTAGCTTCTGGTAGAAAATTTAGACACAAAAACTGGTCTGTTGCTGGTTATTTCTCTTTCATGTGAGGTTAGTAGATCCTTCCGATCGCTTACTTCTGCTCTTTCAGTTGCTTGTTTTGAGAATATGGCTAGGGTATTTCCTCTCTTTGAATCTTGTGAGAATCTTGTGTTGGTTGGTGGTGTATGAGTTTGGCTTTGAAGAAATTCTTTTAATTCTTAACAACTGTGAATAAGGTAAATGTCTCTTTAAAGACATTGGATGGCAACTGTCGAAGTGTAGAGTGTTGTTTCTGTCTGTGGTTTTTGTAAACACGTCTGTATCAATAAGGTTGTCTTGACGGGTACCCAGAACATCAAGAAATGCGATGCTTTCAGTGCTTACAGAATGGGTAAACTGTATGTGGTCATCTATACTGTTAATGAAATCTATGAATTCTCTTATTTCATCGGGGGGGCCCTTCCAGATGAGAAAAATATCGTCGATATACTGCCAATATCTCAGGATTTTGTTGAGCCATCTGGGATTGGTTAAGATGTTGTCTAGTTCAAGGTGGTACATGAACAGGTTTGCGTAGCTGGGAGCTGTGCAATTGCCCATAGAAGTACCAGCCAGTTGCAGAAAAAACTTGTCATTCCATCAAAAGTAGCTGTGGTACAAGGTGTATTGAAGGAGTTCTAGCAAAAAGATTTTTTGGTCTTATCTCATGTCATGATCAATCAAAAATTATTCTATTGCTTCAATACCCCTGTTATGGGGGATAGATGTGTAAAGAGCACACACATCTATGGCGCACAAAGTGATCATCATATCTGGGTCCACGAATACGTCGTTCAGCTTGTTTAAAAACTCTGTTGTGTCGCGTATATAAGTTGTCATCTGTTTGACTATTGATTGTAAGTGCCTGTCTAAGTATTTGCCAGTGGGTTCATGTATGGATTTCTTTGTTGAGACGATTGGATGGAATGGGGGTTTGTGTAGGTTTTTGTGAACCTTGGGCAGCATGTGTAGATGAGGGCTCTTGGGATGTTCCTGAATCAGATATTTTTTGTCTTTTTCCGTAATTACGCCTTTTAAACATGAGTTATCAATGATAGAATTTAAGATCTTCGCAAACTCTTCTGTCGGGTTCGTGGGAAGTTTCATGTATAAGTTTATATTGTAAACATGGTCATTGACGCTTTGATGGTAAAATACGGAGTCCAGCACTACGAGTGCACCACCTTTATCTGCTTTGCAACATCTAATGTCTTGATTGTTGATAATTTGACTGATAGCTTGTTTTTCTTTAACGCTGAAATTGGTGCCTTTTGGGTTTGGTCTTCTGAACAGGTCTTTAATTTCATTCATCGTAATGGTTTCATAAGAAACAAATATTTTGTGGCTAATTGGTGCCATGAATGAACTTTTGCTTCTTAGACCCATTAGGGTGTCTTCTGAAACTGTTGTCGTCTGTGTAGCTATGTTATTGAAGAAATGTTTTAAACAAAGATTTCTCATGAATCTAAACAAGCTAACTTCCGTTTCAAGTTCATTAGAGTGATACGTGGGAACAAATGACGTGCCTTTTTGTAATGTGGCTATTTGGAGATTAGACAAAGTACTGTTGGAAATGTTAATGATCAAACTCTTTGGCTCCGTGTTGATTTGGCAATGGGTAGGCTTGTTTCTTTGGTTGCCTTTGCCCCTGCGGGTTCGGCGTCTGGCGTTTGACCACTCTCTATAAAATGTACCCCCGTAGTGGTGCTGGTTGATGCACCAGGTGTAGTTTCGGTTCTTATTAAAGGGTCTCTTCTTTGTCTGTCACTTCTGAGACCTCCTCTTTGTAAGGATTCGTTGGATGTAGTGCTGCCTTCATCAGAGGAAGGATTGTTAAAGGGTCTTTGTTGCCTACGTTGGGCATACACTTCCGCCCAGTTGTAGACCTCGCCCAACTTGTAGTCAATCGTATCGCGCTTGTATTTTCTTATTTTTCTTTCGTTAATTTCTTTGGCATACTTGTCCAGTTGTATGTTGATGTCGTTCAGAGCTTTATCGAGTTCATCCTTAGGTAAATTGCTGCTTAGGTCGCGTTGCAGTTGTTTGATCTCTTTATCTAGATCTTCAATGAACTTGGATAATTCTTCTACAATTAGCAATATTAAGTTTAATGAGCACTTATTCAAAATTGCATACCACCGTTCGGTGAATTTGGGATTGTTCCTGCAAAGTGTGGGCTTCAATGCAATTCGTAATCCTCTCGGGATCCTTTGGTCTTTGTGGTACCTGATAAGGGTACCTGCGTGCAAGCGCTGGTTAATTGCTCGCTTGGAAATGTATAGAAGTTGCTTCAACATGCTTTGTGTGGAAAAAGTGCTGGTCGTGGAGGGATCGACCTCTTGGATTAATGCGTAAATTCGGCTTGTTTCTTCGGATGAAAAACCGAACGTCTCAGCACGGTTCTCTGTGATGTTTGAAATTTCTTCATACGACATGTTTAGATTAGGTGCTCACACTCAATGTGGTCAGTGAATATACTCAAAATAAATGGAAGCGTGTGGCACGCTGGGATGTGCAAAAAATTCAGTGTATACTTGACTAATCACGTTTGTTGGTTTGGGTGCTGGTGGGTATCTCCCTCTGACCCTAGGGAGTCAATATGTACAAATATTAATGGCGCTGTTAAATTAATAACAGTGTCCCCAGCTGGCACTCCTTTGGGACCGTGTCCCCAAAATCCTTTCTTCTGAAATTAAATAACTGAGTAGACTTTTACCTTATTCACAGTTGTTAAGAATTAAAAGAATTTCTTCAAAGCCAATCTCATACACCACCAACCAACACAAGATTCTCACAAGATTCGAAGAGAGGAAATACCCTAGCCATAGTCTCAAAACAGCAACTGAAAGAGCAGAAGTAAGCGATCGGAAGGATCTACTAACCTCACATGAAAGAGAAATAACCAGCAACAGACCAGTTTTTGTGTCTAAATTTTCTACCAGAAGCTACCAGATAAAAAAAATGTACTCAAGAATTGGCCAATGATAAAAAATGAACCTGACTTTAAAGGAATTTTTAACTATACACCATTGTTTGCGTATCAACGCTCCAGGAACATCAAAGAATTATTAGAGGTCGTACCCCAATCGAAAGGAATCATATACAAAGGAACCGTACCATGCTTGAACTGTGGTCATTACAACAACATTATCCGGGGCACCAGCATAACCCATCCTACCAAGGGTACTTCCATTAAACTGTTCACTAATGCCACCTGTGACTCGAAAAACCTCATCTACTTACTCAAGTGCCCATGTGGGCTTTCTTACGTAGGAAAGACCGAGCGAAAAATAAAAATGCGACTAACTGAACACAAAAGCACAATAAGAAACCAAGTTGTGAAAGCTCCAGTGGCAGCCCACTTTTCTACCCACAAACACAGCGTATGCCAATTGAGATTTTTGGTTTTGGAGATTGTTCCAGTAAATGAGGGTGTAGACAACAAGAAAAAACTACTGCAACGAGAAATGTACTGGAAAAAGAAATTGGACTCTTGCCATCCGAAGGGTCTCAATGAACGTTTGGAATTTAGTTGTTTCCTGTAATCATATGTAAATCAATGCCTGTGCTTAAAACTTTATGTTTGACAATATTGAAGTTACTTTATGTTTCTGTTCACATTGAACTTTACATGTAGTTTCACACTTATTCACCACCTTAAGACGGCCGCCATTACCACCCTTTTGATCGCAGTCCCTTTTCAGTTTCTGTCCGGGTTCACACTTCCGCTTGTTTCCCTGTACTCTTTTTAAGATGGTATGAGCATCGATACCACTAGCCGTCTTTCACAGAAACGAGACATGAAGATGTAAGATCACTTAACCGCCCGCATACGGTAAGAAACGGACTATTTAGAGTTTACGGGGTTTTATTTAGTATTCTTTGACCTTATCACTTCTTGACTTTACCGTTTCACAACATGGGTACAGAGCACGAACACGCTTTGGGCGTTTTCACATAGCGTTTTACTCCGGCATCCCGATTCACCCCTCTTGATTCCACCGACCACCATACCTATCAACCGAGTACTGTTAATAGGTTTAAGATTTTGTTTATCTCACCCGGTCGATCAGGCTCGATTTCTTTTTCCTCGTTTAACACCGGGACCACGTCTTCGCTTTCTCACTTAGTATCACAAACACGGCTAACATTTACTTTCAGTCACCACATCCTTCGTATAGGCACCAGCCACTTTTTACTCTTTTGATTTTCCGCACCAAGCGGCCACGTTCACCTTAATCCATTTAAAGCTCTTACACTTTCGCATGCACTGTTTACGCTAATTCGTGGAATCAATGACTCTCTTGGATTTCAATATAATGTATTTCATTTTACAGATAAAAGGTTTTCCCCTGACGAAGGGGAGAGTCCCGAAATGCATAGGGAATTGTAACCTATAAACACATGTGGATTCTACATTCAATTGTACCAGTGTACTGATGAAAAAATCGGAACAAATAATACTGATTTAATGTATATGGATGAAACCATTGTGATGCAACAAGGTTGAAAAATTAAATCATGAGAAACTTGGATTTAAAAGTCTACTCAGTTATTTAATTTCAGAAGAAAGGATTTTGGGGACACGGTCCCAAAGTAGTGCCAGCTGGGGACACTGTTATTAATTTAACAGTGCCATTAATATTTGTACATATTGACTCCCTAGGGTCAGAGGGAGATACCCACCAGCACCCAAACCAACAAACGTGATTAGTCAAGTATACACTGAATTTTTTTGCACATCCCAGCGTGCCACACGCTTCCATTTATTTTGAGTATATTCACTGACCACATTGAGTGTGAGCACCTAATCTAACCATGTCGTACGAAGAAATTTCAAACATCACAGAGAACCGTGCTGACACGTTCGGTTTTTCATCCGAAGAAACAAGCCGAATTTACGCATTAATCCAAGAGGTCGATCCCTTCACGACCAGCACTTTTTCCACACAAAGCATGTTGAAGCAACTTCTATACATTTCCAAGCGAGCAATTAACCAGCGCTTGCACGCAGGTACCCTTATCAGGTACCACAAAGACCAAAGGATCCCAAGAGGATTACGAATTGCATTGAAGCCCACACTTTGCAGGAACAATCCAAAATTCACCGAACGGTGGTATGCAATTTTGAATAAATGCTCATTAGACTTAATATTGCTAATTGTAGAAGAATTATCCAAGGTCATTGAAGATCTAGATAAAGAGATCAAACAACTGCAACGCGACCTAAGCAGCAATTTACCTAAGGATGAACTCGATAAAGCTCTGAACGACATCAACATACAACTGGACAAGTATGCCAAAGAAATTAACGAAAGAAAAATAAGAAAATACAAGCGCGATACGATTGACTACAAGTTGGGCGAGGTCTACAACTGGGCGGAAGTGTATGCCCAACGTAGGCAACAAAGACACTTTAACAATCCTTCCTCTGATGAAGGCAGCACTACATCCAATGAATCCTTACAAAGAGGAGGTCTCAGAAGTGACAGACAAAGAAGAGACCCTTTAATAAGAACCAAAACTACACCTGGTGCATCAACCAGCACCACTACGGGGGTAAATTTTTTAGAGAGTGGTCAAACGCCAGACGCCGAACCCGGAGGGGCAAAGGCAACCAAAGAAACAAGCCTACCCGTTGCCAAATGAACACGGAGCCAAAGAGTTTGATCATTAACATTTCCAACAGAACTTTGTCTATTCTCCAAATAGCCACATTACAAAAAGGCATGTCATTTGTTCCCACGTATCACTCTAATGAACTTGAAACGGAAGTTAGCTTGTTTAGATTCATGAGAAATCTTCGTTTAAAACATTTCTTCAATAACATAGCTACACAGACGACAAGTTTCAGAAGACACCCTAATGGGTCTAAGAAGCAAAAGTTTATTCATGGCACCAATTAGCCACAAAATATTTGATTCTTATGAAACCATTACGATGAATGAAATTAAAGACCTGTTCAGAAGACCAAACCCAAAAGGCACCAATTTCAGCGTTAAAGAAAAACAAGCTATCAGTCAAATTATCAACAATCAAGACATTAGATGTTGTAAAGCAGATAAAGGTGGTGCACTCGTAGTGCTGGACTCCGTATTTTACCATCAAAGCGTCAATGACCATGTTTACAATATAAACTTATACATAAACTTCCCACGAACCCGACAGAAGAGTTTGCGAAGATCTTAAATTCTATCATTGATAACGCATGTTTAAACGGCGTAATTACGGAAAAAGACAAAAAATATCTGATTCAGGAACATCCCAAGAGCCCTCATCTACACATGCTGCCCAAGGTTCACAAAAACCTACACAAACCCCCATTCCGTCTAATCGTCTCAACAAAGAAATCCATACATGAACCCACTGGCAAATACTTAGACAGGCACTTACAACCAATAGTCAAACAGATGACAACTTATTTACGCGACACAACAGACTTTTTAAACAAGGTGAACGACGTATTCGTGGACCCAGATATGACGATCACTTTGTGCACCATAGATGTGTGTGCTCTTTACACAGCTATCCCCCATAACAGGGGTATTGAAGCGATAGAATCATTTTTGATTGATCATGACATGAGACAAGTCCTGAAAATCTTTTTGCTAGAACTCCTTCAATACACCTTGTACCACAGCTACTTTCGATGGAATGATGAGTTTTTTCTGCAACTGGCTGGTACTTCTATGGGCAATTGCGCAGCTCCCAGCTACGCAAACCTGTTCATGTACTGCCTTGAACTAGACAACATCTTAACCAATCCCAGATGGCTCAACAAAATCCTGAGATATTGGCGGTATATCGACGATATTTTTCTCATCTGGAAGGGCCCCCCCGATGAAATAAGAGAATTCATAGATTTCATTAACAGTATAGATGACCACATACAGTTTACCCATTCTGTAAGCACTGAAAGTATCGCATTTCTTAATGTTCTGGTTACCCGTCAAGACAACATTATTGAGGCAGACGTGTTTACAAAAACCACAGACAGAAACAACACTCTACACTTCGACAGTTGCCATCCAATGTCTTTAAAGAGACATTTACCTTATTCACAGTTGTTAAGAATTAAAAGAATTTCTTCAAAGCCAAACTCATACACCACCAACCAACACAAGATTCTCACAAGATTCAAAGAGAGGAAATACCCTAGTGTGGGTTCTCTTACGTAGGAAAGACCGAGCGAAAAATAAAAATGCGACTAACTGAACACAAAAGCACAATAAGAAACCAAGTTGTGAAAGCTCCAGTGGCAGCCCCTTTTCTACCCACAAACACAGCGTATGCCAATTGAGATTTTTGGTTTTGGAGATTGTTCCAGTAAATGAGGGTGTAGACAACAAGAAAAAACTACTGCAACGAGAAATGTACTGGATAAAGAAATTGGACTCTTGCCACCCGAAGGGTATCAATGAACGTTTGGAATTTAGTTGTTTCCTGTAATCATATGTAAATCAATGCCTGTGCTTAAAACTTTATGTTTGACAATATTGAAGTTACTTTATGTTTCTGTTCACATTGAACTTTACATGTAGTTTCACACTTATTCACCACCTTAAGATGGCCGCCATTACCACCTTTTTGATCGCGGTCCCTTTTCAGTTTCTGTCCGGGTTCACACTTCCGCTTGTTTCCCTGTACTTTCCTTAAGATGATATAAGCATCGATACCACTAGCCGTCTTTCACAGAAACAAGACATGAAGATGTAAGATCACTTAACCGCCCGCATACGGTAAGAAACGGACTATTTAGAGTTTACGGGGTTTTATTTAGTATTCTTTGACCTTATCACTTCTTGACTTTACCGTTTCACAACATGGGTACAGAGCACGAACACGCTTTGGGCGTTTTCACATAGCGTTTTACTCCGGCATCCCGATTCACCCCTCTTGATTCCACCGACCACCATACCTATCAACCGAGTACTGTTAATAGGTTTAAGATTTTGTTTATCTCACCCGGTCGATCCGGTTCGATTTCTTTTTCCTCGTTTAACACCGGGACCACGTCTTCGCTTTCTCACTTAGTATCACAAACACGGCTAATATTTACTTTCAGTCACCACATCCTTCGTATAGGCACCAGCCACTTTTTTACTCTTTTGATTTTCCGCACCAAGCGGCCACGTTCACCTTAATCCATTTAAAGCTCTTACACTTTCGCATGCACTGTTTACGCTAATTCTTGGAGTCAATGACTCTTGGAATTCAATATAATGTATTTCATTTTACAGATAAAAGGTTTTCCCCTGACGAAGGGCAGAGTCCCGAAATGCATAGGGAATTGTAACCTATAAACACATGTGGATTCTACATTCAATTGTACCAGCGTACTGATGAAAAAATCGGAACGAATAATACTGATTTAATGTATATGGATGAAACCATTGTGATGCAACAAGGTTGAAAAATTAAATCATGAGAAACTTGGATTTAAAAGTCTACTCAGTTATTTAATTTCAGAAGAAAGGATTTTGGGGACACGGTCCCAAAGGAGTGCCAGCTGGGGACACTGTTATTAATTTAACAGCACCATTACTAGTTGTCAACATGTCACGGCCACTCCCTGAGGGCAGGTTTGCACACACACCACACCCATCCGCCACATGCGTCACAGGCCATGTGACCACACAAATATAATGGATCGACAACGTCGAATCCTTTATTGCCGGTGGTGACTGGATGGCGGATGCTCCACGGGTCTCAATCATAAAGAGTCCATGAAAACTTGCGCAGAGGGTTAGTTGCACCCTGAGCTGTATGGCCATCAGCGGCCTACTACCACGTGGCACAGACTTGAGTTGCACAGGGTTACTGCCACCCGAAGCTGATGTGGCCATCAGGGGCCTACCACCACGTGGTGCGGACTTGAGTTGCACAGGGTTAGTCGCACCCTAACTTGTATGGCCGTCAGCGGCCTACCACCACGTGGCGCTGACTTGCGTTGCACAGGGTTAGCGGCACCAAAAGCTGATGTGGTCTCCGCCATTGATGACTCAGGACTCAGCAACATGTGTGGGATCTGCTGGGCCACGGAGCGGGTCCACATAATGTCCACCAAGCCATGGTGGTGGGACCGGGCCCTGGAGCTTTCACGGGCACGTGGAGTGCCCACTGGTAGACACTCCGGTGGCAGCAGGTAATTATTTGGTCATGGATGCGCAGGGGCGGCAGTGTCTCTCTCTCTCTCTCTCACTTCCCTCTCTTCACTCTCTCTCTCACTCTCTTCCTTCCTTTCCTTTTATCTCTCTCACTCTCTCTCCCTTCTCCCTTTCTCACTCCCTTTCTTTCCTTCCCTCTCTCTTTCTCTCTGGCTTTTTTTTCCTTCTCTCTTTCTCTGTGTCTCACTCCTTTGATATGCGCATTACACACGTCCTTATTTTGTGCTTTATTTTCCAGGCTGTGTCGTCGACATTCATGGACCCGACAGGAGTCTTCCGCCTTGTTGTTTTGTGTTCAGTTTGTTAAATTTAGTTTATCCTCTATATGTACGGAAAACTAAAGTTTTGAAAAAAAAAAAATTCAATAACGTTTTTGGTTGTTACTTATGTGCTGTGTGACTCTTTCTCGTTCTTATTACTGTTATTTAGTGGTGTCCACCATGGTGTTAAATTTTGAGGCAGTTATTGCGGGATTACTGGTGATGTCTGCAGTTTGCACCAGCTTCTGAATAGTGTGTTAGATTTATCTCAACTTTAGTTGCATTAAAGTGCTGATAATGAGATGCAGAGTAGGTGTTCCCGTGCAAAAACACACGAGGTGCACCTTTGCGATTTATTCTAAATACTAAAATCCTGTATTTAATTGCACTGTGGTAGTGAGTGCATTTACAGTGTACACACAAAATCAATGAAGAAATCTCATTGTATTTATATTGATTGGGAATAGTGGGTCAGGTGCTGAATCTTGACGGGATACACTGCCCAGTTCGTTTATTTTTCTGTACACGAAAAAACCACATCACAACTTTCACAACGAAAGGCAAAAACTGCAATGCGAAACAAATTCCGGTGATAAGCCGCGTTAGCACCAGGGATTTTACACCTGCTTTCTGCTGGTGTTAAGCAGGACGACTACCTGCAGCATGAAAGGGAACACAGCCAAGAGCCACACCAGAACACCCACAGGTGCCATAGAGTCAATGAGCATGATTCACGGATACCCATGAGGGCCACAACTCTCATTGCAACAACCCCAGGACCGCCAACACCCCCGAACCCGCATCTGAGCAAGTGTGCCCGTGTGGTCATTGTGTTAGCATGATGGGCACGGGCCCTCCAACATCACAGTGTGCTGTCTTCAGCGGACGTTACCATGTCACCACAGCGTTGGCAGTGAGCCTGGACATGTAGCTATGCACGCATCCTCCTGCATGCACAAGCGGCGTGTGCTGGTCCGGCGTACACAGGTCAGCGCAGTGTGTGCCTATCCGGCAAGGGGAACGGGGTGTCTCGGACATGTCCGTGTGCAAGAAGTGCGGTATGTGTGTCTCTGTGTTCTGGTGTGGCCGCCACAAGGGCCGCAGCAGTCGATGTTGTAAAGTGGCATGCACCACCTCCAAACAGCAGTGTCACAGTGTGATTGGAATGCCGCAGGACATGCGCGAATAGGCATTACAATGGTGTGCCGTAGGAGTGCACGGGATATAACAGCGCAGCGCACAAAAGTGTGGGGGCTCGTGGGAGGGAGGAGCAGCTGTTTGGCAATGTAACACACAGTGAACCCGCCCATGTGCCACGTGCTGGGCATCTCATCCATGATGACCAGGGTCGCAGACAACCCACAAGATGGTGATCCCACAACACCCACGACCGGCCTTTGTACACATCCTGTATGAATGCAGCTGGAGAAGTTACTGTAGGGATGAAAGGTTCTTTGTCTGAGCTATCTTGCGCTAACACATCTGCTGCTCCGAGAAGGAACTTGCAAGTGGCCAGCCCCCCCTGACAGATACGATAATATTTGCATCTGTCTCCCACACTACGCACTGCCCGATTTCAGAACAACGAGTACACATCCCACACTCAAAAGTCCTTCGTCGTAGTTAGCGTGCGTGAAATGGCCTTCACACGTACTCCCACCACACCCCTGCCCTGCACCCATTGCACACAGACCCGGCTCATTGCACCAAGCTGTGCCATTTCATCCACAAGACTGGCACACGGCAAGCCAGTGCAGCTACAAGCAGAGCCACTGACGCAATGGAAGGGCATCCCGAACACATGGTCGACTCCATTCACGTCCACCTATACCTTGCACATCTGCTGCATGTCCTGGGTGCACTGCTGTGGATCACTTACCGGCTGAGCTTCCGCATTGCGGACGTCACCTGCGTTCAACCTGTATTGCAATGTCGCACATGCCTATCCGAGTGGTGCATGGACGTGTGCCTCTCTAACGTGTGCGTAGCTGACATGGATTACGACGGGTGTGTGCGCCCCCTGTTGGCCCACGACCAGGAGTGTCATGGTGATGCCCGTTTATGGCATGCATGGATGTTTGGCATGCATGTTGGGAACTGGGCCTGGGACATTGCACGTGTCGTAGTATGCAGTGAGCAAATTGACCCACTTCCCGATTCTGCTTTGGTGAACATTGGGTACAGTGGTTGGAGTCAGCACATCTGTCCCGGTCAGCTGATGGATTACGTCGACGACATGTCAAATATTGTGGCCAACCATCACTCATTAGAGATAGTGGCTTACGCAGCTGCACTCGCGTTCATGGACGAGTGACAAGGTACCTGCAACCACGACTCAATGTGCCACATTGCACGTGTCCCGCCGCATCTTTGCACGTTGTGCATCTGGTCACATGTCCCAAGACGACAGTGGACATGGCTGCATTGGTGTCGACTCATGTCCGAGGCGCGGACAACCAACGCTGCTTGACACTGACGTGTGTTGGTGATGGACTACCCCGAGGTGAACATGGAAGTTTTCCTACGTTCCTTATTCAGGCACGCTGCTGCATTTGTCTGCATATCGTGGCACTACTCTTGGCTGTACTGACACGCACTTTTTTTTATAAAGTTTCCACATTTTCACTTGTCTCCAAATGTGTTGTGTCTTGATTTGTATGCCAATGTGTGTGTCACGGACTCTCTGGCTGCCTGCCATATGTGAATTGCTACCCCATCCGGACTGTGGGTTTGTACTTATGCGTTCTCATGTGCCTGTTTCATACTGACGCTTTTGGACGTTTATCCGCCACAGGCGAGTGCATTTGTGTCCTGTGTTCGATTGTGCAAATGTTTGTGTTTGGACAACATTCTGTTGGATGTTGGTGTGCTCTGCTTCCTATGTGTGTGTGCTGCATTCTGTGTGAGATATCCCTTCATGTGAGGTATTGTTCACCCTTCTCCCTTTCAGGCAGTGTGGTTTTCACTTCTGTGCTTGTTCAGTGGTGTGATGTTGGCGGGTTGTGTGACTTGTGCTCCTTGTTGGTGTGTTTCATTTTAGCCATGGTTTGCCTGTAGTTGTGCTGTACTTAATTGTGCATGTGTGCCATTGTGCCCATCTCCCCCCGTCCCCCCACTCCCTGCTTGTTCCTCTTCCTGGTGCTATTGTGTCTGTAATTTTGTTACTCCACACATAAATACATGTAAAGAACAAATTAGAATAGTTCCTTGATTCTTTTAGATTGCAAAACTTCTCTCTATTGGTTATTTTTGAATTTTCCATATAAACAGTTTTTTAAATATTCAAGGACACATAGAAGTCAGAAGTGCAACGTATTCTATCAACACACTTTCTAGAACATTCTACAACACGTGCAGGTTAAAAGTTCACCAATTTTTTTAAACATAACGATATTTTTTTGCAACATTTTCTCGAACATTTAACGGCATGTGCAGGTCAAAAGTTCACGATTGCTTTAAGTTCGAACAGTGCCTTCCAAATGCAAGTAGCAGGTGTGGTTGAGTTGACCAAATTTTATCCTATCATATGTACTCCACGTTTAAACTGCTTTTTCTTAACCAATCACAAAGATGCTTTTCCACAAAACGAATGTGCACCCTACTTTTAAAAAACAATGCTTTTCATCTCCCAATCAGTTATCGTTTTGAATGAGAAAAAAAAATAGTTCCCCACCTTTAAACATATCTGTTATTCTACGAACGGACTGCATGAGCTACAGACATCTAACCATACTTCCCAGCCATACCTTCAAAATGCTAGTGTGGATCGTAGGACATAGCTATGTTTTTGGTGCAAGAGGTATGCAGAACAGAGACGTATTGACTTAGACCTAGGTTTACAAAATGTGGACATTAAATGGTTTGGACAGAGAGGATTGAAGTGGCACCAATTGTTGCCTTTGGTTAAAACCTGTTTGCATCTCCAACACCCTGACCTCATGATTGTGCACTGTGGTGGAAACGACCTAGGCACATTGACTGGTGTAGGTTTGGAAATGCTAATGAAAGACACCTTTCGACAATTGATGTTGCTTTTGCCTCAAACTGTCTTTGTATATTCCAATATATGCCAAGACAGAAGTGGAAATGGTCAAACCAATTTTGTCCTCAGATTGAAAAATCTAGGAAGAATGTCAACAAAGCTGTGTCTGCATACCTCAGAGACCATAGAATGGGGTCGATCTACAACAACAACATAGGTTTTGATATGGCTGATATCTACAGAAGTGATGGAGTACACTTCACAGATCAGGGAAATCGAGTTTTTCTGAATAACCTGAAGCTGTGCATCCGCACTTATATGTAGCTCCAACTAATAAACACAAGGGCTCTTTTTAGAGCCGCCTTATATTCCCAATATCGGTTCGCAGAGTAACAGCTGCGATCCGGCTAGCACAGGGAGACCTGCGGGCCGTCGGGCAGGCTCACAGAGGGAGAGCTGCGGCCCGTCGGCTCGGCTCGCACAGGGAGAGCTACGGGCCGTCGGCTCGCAAACGCACACCAGCGTGCTGGCTCGCAGAGGGAGAGCTCGGGTCTAACTCGCAAGGGGACACCAACGGGCCAACGGCCCTGCTAGCAGAGACACACCTATCACCTAACGGACTGTCTCGCACATGTACAGCTAGGGACACGACGGATCGCAGACGCAGACCTGCGAACAGACGGACTGTTACTGTTTTATGCTTTAGGGTAGTACAGTGGTGTTTGTGTACTGTAGGGTGTTCGTGCTGGAGGTAGCGTTTTAGGGTTTAAGGTAGTGCACTGCTGTTTGGGTAGTGTAAGAATCGTGTTGGAGGTAGTGTTTTAGAGTTTACGACAATGCAGTAATGTTTGGGTAGTGTAAGGGGTCATGCTGGGAGTACTGTTTTGGGGTTTAGGGTAGTGCAGTGGTGTTTGGGTAGTGTAGGGGATCGTGCTGGGGGTAGTGTTTTAGAGTCTATGACAGTGCAGTGGTGTTTGGGTAGTCTTTGGGTAGTGTAGGGGATCGTACCGACAGACTGACTCACAGAGCTCCGAGCCGACGGACGGGCTTCTAAAGGCATAGCCGCGACCTGGTGATATGAAGAGAGACAGGTGAAAGGCATATCTCACACAGACACAGATGCCAGTGTTGCCTCACAGAGGTAAAACTACGAACCCGATGGCTTCTACACGGAGAGATGCGAGCTGACGGAGTCAATCACAAAATGGCTGGCAACACTTCCTGGTTTCAACCATTCACAGCTAATAAGCCGCAAGCTGGTGCTTGTAACCCCTCAGCCAATCACAAGTCAGAATTCTCAAATATCGATATCAGTAAAATTTGATATTTCTCAAAAACTACTGAACGGATTTACACCATTTAAACAAAAGCGTGCTTTCTGGACCATCACCTTTCTCCCTGCCAAATTTGGCATAATTCCGTTCAGCAGTTTCACCTCTAGTCTTCTGTAAAGTTTCGTATGGAAATTGCATGCAGAAAACACGTTTTAGGACCCTCTTTTTTCTCAGCCCCTCCTACACCATTCACCCCCAAACTTTCAATGTAAGAGCTAACCAAAAAAGAGAAACTTTTTCGATAATTTCATAAAAATTCATCAAACGACGCCAAACTTACAAGCACATAGAAGGCTCCAGAAGGGGGGCAGCGCAACCCCCTCCGAACATGAGTGAAGCCCCGGGGCTGGGCGGACCCCAGCGCACCCCCGCAACCCCTGCGAGCCCCTGCTATTATTTTTTAAGAAATACCCCCGGAACATAGCCCACCCAAGGGCCTCATTAAAATGAAACGCGAGAACCCGCAACCCCAGCGCAAATTTTTGCCGATTTTTTATTGTTTTTTTAAACAATGTTTTGGGCCCTGGGGGTTCTTCTGGGACCCCCTGAGCAGGCCTAGGGGGTCAGGGTTTTCTACCCTGCCCCCTTCTCTTGTTTTATACCTTTGTTTCTCCGTTTTCGGGTGACTCGCTTCTACCGAGCCACAAGATGGCTGCCAACACTTCCTGGTTTGGACTACTAGCAGCCAATCACAGTGAAGCTCGCGCACCCGACTTAGGCTCCGCCCAGATATTGAAACTTTTATTTTTCTAATTTCTCAGCAACTACTTATCGGATTTACACCATTTTTAGAAAGGTTGCTTTCTGACCCAAGCACTTCCTTTCTGCCAAATTTGGAGTAATTCCGTTCAGTAGTTTCGGCTGTAGCCTTGCACAAAGTTTCCTATGGGAAATTGATTTTTTGACTCTTATTTTTTGAATTTCTCAAAAACTACTGAACGGATTTACACCATTTAAAAAAAAGGTCGCTTTCTGAACCAAGCTCTAACTTTTTGCCAAATTTGGGGTAATTCCATTCAGCAGTTCGGGCTGTAGCTTGTCGCAAAATTTCCTATGGAAATTAACATGGAGAAAACGAGTTTTGGGACCCCCCTATTTTTCTCAGCCTCCGCTTGACGAATCACCCCCAAACTTTCAGAATAGGAGCTAACCTGGATAGACTTTTTTTGGACAATTTCAGGAAGATTCGTCAAACGACGCCAAAGTTATTAGCAAATCAAAAAATGCTTTTCCTATGGAAACTAGGTTCTAACTATAACTACCTACTGGCGACCGCCAGTAGGTAATATATATATAAATATATATATATATATATATATATATATATATATATATATATCAATTCAAACTTTGCCCTGATGCAGGAAAGGACACAGCAGCTGAAGGTTACTCCTTTAATCTTTTCAAACCGGCAGTACAGACACTGGAAATGTTCAAAATCCTGACGCGTTTCAGAGCTGGCAATCGCTCCTTATTCATAGGAAGGCTTCTCCAAATGTGCTGAAAATGCTCGTCAAAGCACCAATAATGCATGCGTTCCTTAAGTAGTCCCAGTGGACTTGTCAAGTGACTCACAGTTCTGAGCATGCTGGTGCTTGTAGTTTTTCAATTATCGAGCTGCGTTTTTCCCCGGTGGGATCTGCTTACAAGCGGAGTCAAAGTTGTGCAAATAAAACCCCTGTGGGTCTCCAAGTACGGATTGCCGGTTTGTTAATTTAATCACCCAGCTGCGCATCAAGGTTACGAAAGTTCATACCTTTAAGCCCCAACTTCATGTGTATGGTGGTCCGATCCTCACGGCCAGGCTGCCGTGCTTAAATCCATTCAAACTTTGCCCTGATGCAGGAAAGGACACAGCAGCTGAAGGTTACTCCTTTAATCTTTTCAAACCGGCAGTACAGACACTGGAAATGTTCAAAATCCTGACGCGTTTCAGAGCTGGCAATCGCTCCTTATTCATAGGAAGGCTTCTCCAAATGTGCTGAAAATGCTCGTCAAAGCACCAATAATGCATGCGTTCCTTAAGTAGTCCCAGTGGACTTGTCAAGTGACTCACAGTTCTGAGCATGCTGGTGCTTGTAGTTTTTCAATTATCGAGCTGCGTTTTTCCACGGTGGGATCTGCTTACAAGCGGAGTCAAAGTTGTGCAAATAAAACCCCTGTGGGTCTCCAAGTACGGATTGCCGGTTTGTTAATTTAATCACCCAGCTGCGCATCAAGGTTACGAAAGTTCATACCTTTAAGCCCCAACTTCATGTGTATGGTGGTCCGATCCTCACGGCCAGGCTGCCGTGCTTAAATCCATTCAAACTTTGCCCTGATGCAGGAAAGGACACAGCAGCTGAAGGTTACTCCTTTAATCTTTTCAAACCGGCAGTACAGACACTGGAAATGTTCAAAATCCTGACGCGTTTCAGAGCTGGCAATCGCTCCTTATTCATAGGAAGGCTTCTCCAAATGTGCTGAAAATGCTCGTCAAAGCACCAATAATGCATGCGTTCCTTAAGTAGTCCCAGTGGACTTGTCAAGTGACTCACAGTTCTGAGCATGCTGGTGCTTGTAGTTTTTCAATTATCGAGCTGCGTTTTCCCCGGTGGGATCTGCTTACAAGCGGAGTCAAAGTTGTGCAAATAAAACCCCTGTGGGTCTCCAAGTACGGATTGCCGGTTTGTTAATTTAATCACCCAGCTGCGCATCAAGGTTACGAAAGTTCATACCTTTAAGCCCCAACTTCATGTGTATGGTGGTCCGATCCTCACGGCCAGGCTGCCGTGCTTAAATCCATTCAAACTTTGCCCTGATGCAGGAAAGGACACAGCAGCTGAAGGTTACTCCTTTAATCTTTTCAAACCGGCAGTACAGACACTGGAAATGTTCAAAATCCTGACCCGTTTCAGAGCTGGCAATCGCTCCTTATTCATAGGAAGGCTTCTCCAAATGTGCTGAAAATGCTCGTCAAAGCACCAATAATGCATGCGTTCCTTAAGTAGTCCCAGTGGACTTGTCAAGTGACTCACAGTTCTGAGCATGCTGGTGCTTGTAGTTTTTCAATTATCGAGCTGCGTTTTTCCACGGTGGGATCTGCTTACAAGCGGAGTCAAAGTTGTGCAAATAAAACCCCTGTGGGTCTCCAAGTACGGATTGCCGGTTTGTTAATTTAATCACCCAGCTGCGCATCAAGGTTACGAAAGTTCATACCTTTAAGCCCCAACTTCATGTGTATGGTGGTCCGATCCTCACGGCCAGGCTGCCGTGCTTAAATCCATTCAAACTTTGCCCTGATGCAGGAAAGGACACAGCAGCTGAAGGTTACTCCTTTAATCTTTTCAAACCGGCAGTACAGACACTGGAAATGTTCAAAATCCTGACGCGTTTCAGAGCTGGCAATCGCTCCTTATTCATAGGAAGGCTTCTCCAAATGTGCTGAAAATGCTCGTCAAAGCACCAATAATGCATGCGTTCCTTAAGTAGTCCCAGTGGACTTGTCAAGTGACTCACAGTTCTGAGCATGCTGGTGCTTGTAGTTTTTCAATTATCGAGCTGCGTTTTTCCCCGGTGGGATCTGCTTACAAGCGGAGTCAAAGTTGTGCAAAAAAACCCCTGTGGGTCTCCAAGTACGGATTGCCCCTATTTTTCTCAGCCTCCGCTTGACGAATCACCCCCAAACTTTCAGAATAGGAGCTGACTTGGATAGACTTTTTTTTGGACAATTTCAGGAAGATTCGTCAAACGACGCCAAAGTTATTAGCAAATCAAAAAATGCTTTTCCTATGGAAACTAGGTTCTAACTATAACTACCTACTGGCGACCGCCAGTAGGTAATATATATATATATAGTAGGTAATATATATATATATATATATATATATATATATATATATATATATATATATATATATATATATTCACTGAAAAAACCATAGGTTTTAGGGACAGTTATAGTTAGTTGGACATTTCACTCGTACAAAACCCGTGACATTCCCCCGTTATAGTTAGTTCAGCTAACTATAACTTGCGCCCGCAATGCACTGCTGATGACGTCACATATTACATCACTCATGACATGGTCAGTGACATCACTGATGACATCACTGATGACATCTCAAATGACATCACTGATGACATCATCCAGTGACTGTGTGTTTCTGTAAAGTTTAAATATTTTTAATATATATAGGAAAAGACGTATTGAAGAATGAGTGGGTGTGTAAGTGTCTGTATGGATGATTTAGTAGGTGCGTGACTGACTCTATAAGTGAGTGATTTAACGTATCTTACTGAATGCATGGGTTAGTGACTAAACTGGGTGAATGTCTGTATCCGTCTGTCTGTTGCTGTGTAAGTGGCTGCATGGGTTTGTGAATAGCTACATGAGTGTCTATATGAGTTATTGATTGGTTGTCTGAGTATCTGTATGGGTGCCTGAGTGTTTGTGTGGGTGGGGTGTGTGCGACTCTGTGCATAGATGTGTGAGTGGGTGATTCACTGGGTGGATGGTTTCAAGAGTGCATCTGTGATAGACTGTATGGGTGGGTAAGTGTGTGTAAGAGTGTGTTAGTGAGTGAATGTATGTCCCAGTGGTACATGTGTGAGTAACTACATATGTGAAAGCCAGTATATATGTGTGTTGGAGTATATAAATAGCTATAAGCGAGAGTGAGTGATTGTGATAGTGGCTGTATGGATGAGTGTGTGCTTGTATCAGTGATTGTATAAGAGCGTAACAATGTGCTAGTATTTGTATGATTAAGTGAGCTGGTGTGTGTATAACTGTATAGGTGAGTAAATGGCAGTGTGTTTAATTATTTGCATGACTGACTAGATGTGTGAGTACCTCTATGGATGAGTGGCGGTGTTTGAGTGTCTATATAGGAGTAAGAGTGCATATGATAGTCCTGTACTGAGTGACCATAAGTATGAGTGACTGTACGGGTGAGTGAGTGGATGTGTGTGTGTAGACCTAAGAATCAGTGAGTGGGTATGTAGTTATTGGTGTTGGAGTGTCTATATTTTTGCGAATGGCAGTCTGTAATTTAGATTGGGTGTATCAAAGGTTATATTAGGGTGTGAGGAGCTGCATCAGATTATCACGTGGATGATGTCATCAGTGATGTCATTTGAGATGTCATCAGTGATGTCATCAGTGATGTCACTGACCATGTCATGAGTGATGTAATATGTGACGTCATCAGCAGTGCATTGCGGGGCGCGAGTTATAGTTAGCTGAACTAACTATAACGGGGGAATTTCACGGGTTTTGTACGAGTGAAATGTCCAACTAACTATAACTGTCCCTAAAACCTATGGTTTTTTCAGTGAATTTCAAAGGTTTTTTAAATGCTAATTTGTAACTATAACATATCTGAAACCTATGTTTTTTTCAGTGAATTTCAAAGGTTTTTTAAATGCTAATTTGTAACTATAACTGTCCCTAAAACCTATGGTTTTTTCAGTGAATTTCAAAGGTTTTTTAAATGCTAATTTCTAACTATAACGTGTCTGAAACCTATGGTTTTTTCAGTGAATTTCAAAGGTTTTTTAAATGCTAATTTGTAACTATAACGTGCCTGAAACCTACGGTTTTTTCAGTGAATTTCAAAGGTTTTTTAAATGACATTTTTTAAATGTATTAATTTTTATATTAATTTTTTTCATACTGATTTACTACATTTTTAGAAACAATTTCTTTTACATATTTTATTTTTTAAATTACATTGTAATTACATTATACATTACATTACAAAAAATACTTTCTCAGAATGAATTACTTTAGTTTAAATACTTTGCACATAGGCAATAGACTTTTAAGTACAGTAGTTACAGTTGTTGCAATGGGCAACACATTTTCAAACACAATGCAACATTCAGCTCAATGTGAATTTCTAGTTAAATGCAATTAGTTACTTTATGGATTACTTTTCTAACCACAGGACTGGATCCTAGATTCAGTCCTGGTACATCTCCTGTAAACAGTTGAGTAAAAGCGTTTTGGTTACAGTCGTGATTTTTAAGGAATATTATTGTATTTTAAAAGTTGACACTTAGAAACTTTTTCTCATAGAATCACCAATGTTATCCTATGGAAGGAAATTCACTTAGCAGGTAAAAACTGTTATCATTACTTTTTCTTACTCAGTGTTGGATCCTGGTTCCAGCACTGGTGCATCTCCTGTAAACAGTTGAAAGAATGCGTTTAAGTCATACAGGCGATTTTTAAGGAATATTTGTAGTTTGTGAAAATCGACACTTTGAAACTTTTCTGCTGAAAACCAGACAATGGATTCCTATGGAAGAAAATATAAGTTACTGGTAAGTACGGTTAAAATTACTTTTCAGGACCAGTACTGGGCTGAAAGATACAGCACTGAGGTCTCTCCTTATAACAGGTGAGTAAATCGGAATTCGTATTTCGGCTGATTTTAGAGGAATATTTGTATGTTTCAAAAATCGACACTTAGAAACTTTTTCAGCAAAAGCAGGCAATGATATCCTATGGAAGGAAATTCAAGTTACTGGTAAGTACGGTTAAAATTACTTTTGAGGATCAGTACTGGGCTGAAAGATGCAGCACTGAGGTCTCTCCTGATAACAGGTGAGTAAATCGGAATTCGTATTTCGGCTGATTTTAGAGGAATATTATAAAGTTCCAAAACTCCACACTTAGAAGAATTTCCAAGTGAAATCAGTCAATGTTAGCCTATGGAAGGAAATTCAAGTTACTTTTCAGGACCAGTACTGGGCTGAAAGATACAGCACTGAGGTCTCTCCTTATAACAGGTGAGTAAATCGGAATTCGTATTTCGGCTGATTTTAGAGGAATATTTGTATGTTTCAAAAATCAACACTTAGAAACTTTTTCAGCAAAAAGCAGGCAATGATATCCTATGGAAGGAAATTCAAGTTACTGGTAAGTACGGTTAAAATTACTTTTGAGGATCAGTACTGGGCTGAAAGATGCAGCACTGAGGTCTCTCCTGATAACAGGTGAGTAAATCGGAATTCGTATTTCGGCTGATTTTAGAGGAATATTTTAAAGTTCCAAAACTCCACACTTAGAAGAATTTCCAAGTGAAAACAGTCAATGTTAGCCTATGGAAGGAAATTCAAGTTACTGGTAAGTACGGTTAAAATTACTTTTCAGGACCAGTACTGGGCTGAAAGATACAGCACTGAGGTCTCTCCTGATAACAGGTGAGTAAATCGGAATTCGTAGTTCGGCAGATTTTAGAGGAATATTTGCACAATGGTGAAGGGAGGGGCGGGGCCTGAGGTGACATCTGTGCAAACGCGCCCCGTGGCGCGTTTTAAGTTGGGGGATTAAGTCCCCTTGAATCATGAGGGTCCCTACGGGCCAACTAGCCCACCAGGAACCTCCAGTATGCGCCAGGGGCTGCGTTGCAGAGATGTGTAGAGAGGCCACACCCCTTTTACACCTCTCTGCAACGCAGCTCTGTGCGCTTTCTGGAGGTTCCTGGTGGCTAGTGGCTCCCAGGGACCCCCAGTATTGAAGGGGAATTACTTCCCCATCTGCAAACGCGCCAGGGGGCGCGTTTGCAGAGTGGTGAAGGAAGGGGGCGGGGCCTGCGGGCCCGATCGTTTTTTTTTTTTTCTTTTTCCCCATAGCAAACAGCAGTGTCCCGGGGGTAGGCACCCCGGGACACTGCAGGAGCCGGCCCTGGGGGGTGGCGGTCCCCAGGGCACAAGATAGGTAGTTTAGGAGGCATGGTTATTTGTACATCAGAGGCAGTCTTAGTTAAAAAACTGTAGAGTGTAGAATTTTGAAGTGTCTTGGCTGTCCCCTCCCTGGACACCTGTTGCTTCCCTTTGGCCATTTTATAAGAGATAACAGAGTAACCTTAGTTTGTCTTTAGGAATCAAATGCCACCGTCACAACGTGTAAAAATACTGTGCATGAGAGAAGCTCAGGCAACCCCAAGTAAGTATTATAGTATTTAAAAGGATAACTTACTTCCCTTGGAGCTACCACGGAGACCAGCAAAATATGGCAGGCCCAAGAAAATGGGCCCAGCCCAGTCTCATCTGGGCTCTGACGGGCTAGGACGGGCCCGCCCTTGGCCCGGCCTTCGCCCGCGCGCGTCTTGCGCTGCGGGAGCCCAAGCCCATTCTTAAGCGTCTCCTGGTGCTGAAACAAACGCGTTGGCGCCTCCCGGCGCTAATCACTCTGGGGGATGGAGTCCCCTGATGGCGGCTGGTGGCGGCCAAAAGAATTCAGCAACACGGGCTACCGCGCTGCGGTGCAGTAGTTTCATCCACATCAGCAACATCACAATGGCATAAGACTCAGGTCAAGACACCAAGGCAAGAGCATACAGTGAATGACCCGCTGAGACGCACATTGAGCCTACCACCTTCTGCTCTCAAGAAGTCATCTGCATCAGTGGCACCAGAAAAGAAAAATATCCAGTACGAACGCAACCACCAAATGCCACGTTTGTACAGCGCGTAGCTGGCTAAAATGTTAGCGCTGGACCTCCTGCCTTTCACTTTTGTGGAAGGGGTGGGTATTCTAGAATTTGTGGCAGCCATCTGCCCAAAATGGAAGGTTACCAGCTGGTCCTTTTTTGCCAGAGTTGCTGTTCCAGTGCTATATCACGATGTGCTGGAATTGCTTGGACAAACTTTGCAGCAGAGTGCTGTTCACACTATCTACCTAACGACAGACATGTGGACCAGTTGCCAAGCAACTGATTACATGTGCATCACTGCACAGTGGATCTCTTTTGTGGGAGGTTAGAGAAATGATATCTGCAGGTGTTGACACTGCTGAGATTTTTAATGGTGCTCAGAAGCAGGGTCTTTGAATAGCTGCAACGAAGAGGGCTTAACATTGGATTTGTTGCCATTGACAATGGCAGTAATATAGTTAAACACACAAGATGATGGACGGAATGTTGCACAATGGCAAACATTCACCCCCAGTCACAGATCTGGGTATAATCCATCGTTATTTTGCTTCACCACGCCACCCCAGTTTAGACATGGCCATATGCAAATCAGTCTTGACCCTGTGCCTCATGGGAACAGTCCAGACCGAACTGCCAAGCCATGTCTTCCCTGGACCGGAATCAAGCATCCTAGGACCGGTTTCGGGCATTCAGCCCTCATCAGCCAGGATAGCCTGACTCCAGTGGCGCAGTGAGAACGGGACCCACGTCTGGGCATACCCTTCCCACTTGGGGCGAATTGCAAAACACACAAGATATATATAGTTAAGGCAATGGCAGACGGTGTATATTTCAGGGTCCTGTGTTTGGCACACTGCATCAACATCATTGTACAGGGCTTTCTCAAAAAGAAGACAGAGTCAGCAACTTACTGTCCACCTGCAGAAGAATCTGCACTCATTTCAGCCATTCTTT
>CAWUFW010025193.1:0-48696 GCA_963921515.1 Calotriton arnoldi
TGCGCTGCTTCCTGTCGCGGGCACTAGGCTGACCCACACAAGTGAGGTACCATTTGTTTCGGAAGACCTTGGGGAACACGGGGTGGGTAGAATTTTGTGGATCCACGCAGATTCCAGAACTTTCCACCACAGAAAAGTGAGGAAAATGTGTTTTTTTGGCCAATTTTTTAGGTTTGCAAGGGATTCTGGGTAACAGAACCTGGTGAGAGCCAGTCAAGTCACCCCATCCTGGATTCCCCTGGGTATCTACTTTTCAAAAATGTATAGGTTTGCTAGGTTTCCCTAAGTGCCGGCAGAGCTAGGGTTCAAAAACTACAGCTAGGCACTTTGCAAAAAAAGGGTCATTTTTCACTGTGAAAATGTGGTGCGTCCACGTTGCGTTTTGCGCTGCTTCCTGTCGCGGGCACTAGGCCTACCCACACAAGTGAGGTACCATTTTTTTCGGAAGACCTTGGGGAACGCGGGGTGGGTGAATTTTTGTGGATCCACGCAGATTCCATAACTTTCCACCACAGAAAAGTGAGGAAAATGTGTTTTTTTGCCAATTGTTTAGGTTTGCAAGGGATTCTGGGTAACAGAACCTGGTGAGAGCCAGTCAAGTCACCCCATCCTGAATTCCCCTGGGTGTCTAGTTTTCAAAAATGTATAGGTTTGCTAGGTTTTCCTAAGTGCCCGCAGAGCTAGGGTTCAAAAGCTACAGCTAGGCACTTTGCAAAAAAAGGGTCATTTTTCATTGTGAAAATGTGTTACGTCCACGTTGCATTTTGAGCCATTTCCTGTTGTGGGCACAAGGCCTACCCACACAAGTAAGGTACCATTTTTATCGGGAGACTTAGGGTAACACAGAATTTTAGAGCAACTGTTATTACCTATTGACGTTCGATGCATTTCTGCCTTTCAAATGAAAGACAATGTGTAAAAAATACGTCATTTTGATAAATGACCTATAATTCTCATGCTAGTATGGGTACTCCCAATTTCGGAAATGTGCAAATATCTACTGTTTCTAAAATCTACATTTTGTTCCCATTTCAGAAATACATAGGTGTCTTTCATAACAATTTTTCCATGTATACATTTTCCCAAAATAATTGCTATATACCCGGTAAATAATAAAAAACCATTGCAAGATGCTGCTCAGTTATTGGCTCTGGGTTCGTCGGGTTCTTGGTGAACCTACAAGTCCTATATATCCCCACAACCATAAAGGTCCAGCGGATATAACGGTATATTGCCTTCAAATAGCTGTCATGATTAGAAGAAGTTACAGGTGAAAACGTTGACACAAATGGCTGTTTTTTTCAACTAATTTTCAATTTTTCCTTTATTTAACTGTTAGTTTCTATAAGGAAAACTTTAAGGAGCTACACAAATGACCCCTTGCTGAGTTCAGAATTTTGTCTACTTTTCAGAAATGTATGGCTTTCCAGGATCCATTATTGGTTTCATACCCATTTCTACCATTAACTGGAAGGAGGTTGAAAGCACAAAAAATAGCAAAAATAGGCTATGTCCCAGAAAAATGCCAAAACTGTGTAAAAAAAGTTGGTTTTCTGACAAAAGTCTGCTTGTCCCTGAAAGCTGGGAAGATGGTGATTTCATCACCACAACCCCTTTTTTGATGCCATTTGCAGGGAAAAAACAAGACTCTTTCATCTGTAGCCCTTGTTCGCATTTTTCCCCCAAAAAACAAAATTTAGCTGTATTTTGGCTAATTTCTGGGTCCCCTCCAGGGGAATCCACAAACCCTGGGTACCTTTACAATCCCCATGACGTTAGAAAAAAAGGACGCAAATTTGGCATGGATACCTTATGTGGTCAAAAAGTTACAGGGGCCTAAGCGCGCACTACCCCAAATAGCCAAAAAAAGGCTTAGCACAGGGGAGGAAAAGGCCTAGCAGCGAAAGGGTTAAAGTGCCTAACGTGTTTAGTGTACATAATTTACATATTGCTCATATTTCAAGCAATGCGGGTCTCCGTATCTACTTTAGCTTGTTTCTTTAAATTCCTATTTAGAAGCATGCAAGAGGGGAGGTATTGGGAATCTAACCTGCAGTAATCTCACTATTTGTTCAATTCTTGTATAAATACCCATTTGAAATATTGATTTCAATATCGATTACTTTCACTTTATATGGATTTGTGCAAATCTCTGCTAATAAAATTATATATAAATACATAAATACATAGCTACACAACTACATATATACATAAATAAATAAATAGCAGTCCCCCAATTGTACCAATTACATTATATAAAATTATATAAAATAACCTTAAAATTGTAAAATGTTACTAATATTGGATAAGATCATAAACATTATAAAATCCATAAAATCATATTCTCACAGACAGGTATATAAATCTTCTGTTGTGTTCAATCCCCCTGGGTGTTTCGAATCCATTTCTAATATATAGCGTGTTTCTAGCTTTCTGAGTCTACTTTCTCTGTCACCCCCCGTCTACTGGTGGAGAATGCATCAATTACGTAATAGCTCCAGACTATTAGATTTGTGATGATCTCTGACGTGACGGGCTACGGGATAGGTATTATCCTGATTAGTTATGGCCCGCATATGTTGCAACACCCTTTTATGTACTGGAAGCTTGGTGCTGCCTATGTACTGCAGGCCACACGGGCACAGCAGTACATAGATAGCGTACTCTGTTTTGCATGTCAATAACTTTTGGATTTTATACTCCTTGTCATTGAAGGGGGTACGGTAAGTACTTTTATTAAAACCGCGTTGGCACGCTTTGTATGTATGTGATCAAGGCCCTTCGGGGTCGAAACGCGTCATGCTGTTGTTTTAGAGAGCGAAATAAAACAACTTACCTGCACCAATCTGTGGTCCGTGCTCCTGTTCGTGCGAAAGCAAGTAAACAGCAAGGGAAGAGCGGAGTATCTTTGTCATATATATATATGTATATATATATATATTCACTGAAAAAACCATAGGTTTTAGGGACAGTTATAGTTAGTTGGACATTGCACTCGTACAAAACCCGTGAAATTCCCCCGTTATAGTTAGTTCAGCTAACTATAACTCGCGCCCCCGCAATGCTCTGCTGATGACGTCACTTATTACATCACTCATGACATGGTCAGTGACATCACTGATGACATCTCAAATGACATCACTGATGACATCATCCAGTGACTGTGTGTTTCTGTAAAGTTTAAATATTTTTAATATATATAGGGAAAGGCGTATTGAAGAATGAGTGGGTGTATAAGTGTCTGTATGGATGATTTAGTAGGTGCGTGACTAACTCTATAAGTGAGTGATTAAACGTATCTTACTGAATGCATGGGTTAGTGACTAAACTGGGTGAATGTCTGTATCCGTCTGTCTGTTGCTGTGTAAGTGGCTGCATGGGTTTGTGAATAGCTACATGAGTGTCTTTATGAGTTATTGATTGGTTGTCTGAGTATCTGTATGGGTGCCTGAGTGTTTGTGTGGGTGGGGTGTGTGCGACTCTGTGCATAGATGTGTGAGTGGGTGATTCACTGGGTGGATGGTTTCAAGAGTGCATCTGTGATAGACTGTATGGGTGGGTAAGTGTGTGTAAGAGTGTGTTAGTGAGTGAATGTATGTCCCAGTGGTACATGTGTGAGTAACTACATATGTGAAAGGCAGTATATATGTGTGTTGGAGTATATAAATAGCTATAAGCGAGAGTGTGTGATTGTGAGAGTGAATGTATTAATGAGTGTGTGCTTGTATCAGTGATTGTATGAGAGCGTAAGAATGTGCTAGTATTTGTATGAGTAAGTGAGCTGGTGTGTGTATAACTGTATAGGTGAGTAAATGGCAGTGTGTTTAATTATTTGCATGACTGACTAGGTGTGTGAGTACCTCTATGGATGAGTGGCGGTGTTTGAGTGTCTATATAGGAGTATGAGTGCATATGATAGTCCTGTACTGAGTGACCGTAAGTATGAGTGACTGTACGGGTGAGTGAGTGGATGTGTGTGTAGACCTAAAAATCAGTGAGTGGGTATGTAGTTATTGGTGTTGGAGTGTCTATGGTTTTGCGAATGGCAGTCTGTAATTTAGAGTGGGTGTATCAAAGGTTATATTAGGGTGTGAGGAGGTGCATCAGATTATCACGTGGATGATGTCATCAGTGATGTCATCAGTGATGTCATTTGAGATGTCATCAGTGATGTCATCAGTGATGTCACTGACCATGTCATGAGTGATGTAATATGTGACGTCATCAGCAGTGCATTGCGGGGCGCAAGTTATAGTTAGCTGAACTAACTATAACGGGGAATTTCACGGGTTTTGTACGAGTGCAATGTCCAACTAACTATAACTGTCCCTAAAACCTATGGTTTTTTCAGTGAATTTGTAAGGTTTTTTAAATGCTAATTTCTAACTATAACGTGCCTGAAACCTATGGTTTTTTCAGTGAATTTCAAAGGTTTTTTAAATGCTAATTCCTAACTATAACATATCTGAAACCTATGGTTTTTTTCAGTGAATTTCAAAGGTTTTGTAAATGACAATTTTTAAATGTATTAATTGTTATATTTATTTTTTTGATACTGATTTACTACATTTTTTTAAACTATTTATTTTTAGATATTTTATTTTTTAAATTACATTGTAATTACATTATACATTACATTACAAAATATACTTTCTCAGAATGAATTACTTTAGTTTAAATACTTTGCAAATAGGCAATAGACTTTTAAGTACAGTAGTTACAGTTGTTGCAATGGGCAACACAATTTCAAACACAATGCAACATTGAGCTCAATGTGAATTTCTAGTTAAATGCAATTAGTTACTTTATGGATTACTTTTCTAACCACAGGAATGGATCCTAGATTCAGTCCTGGGACATCTCCTGTAAACAGTTGAGTAAAAGCTTTTTGGTTACAGTAGTGATTTTTAAGGAATATTATTGTATTTTAAAAGTTGACACAGAAACTTCTTCACATAGAATCACCAATGTTATCCTATGGGAGGAAATTCACTTAGCAGGTAAGTAGTGTTATCGTTACTTTTTCTTACTCAGTGGTGGATCCTGGATCCAGCACTGGTGCATCTCCTGTAAACAGTTGAAAGAATGCGTTTAAGTCATACAGGCGATTTTTAAGGAATATTTGTAGTTTGTGAAAATCGACACTTTGAAACTTTTCTGCTGAAAACCAGACAATGGATTCCTATGGAAGGAAATACAAGTTACTGGTAAGTACGGTTAGAATTACTTTTCAGGGTCAGTGCTGGGCTAAAAGATGCAGCACTGGGTTCTCTCCTGATAACAGGTGAGTAAATTGGAATTCGTAGTTCGGCTGATTCTAGAGGAATATTATAAAGTTCCAAAACTCCACACTTAGAAGAATTTCCAAGTGAAACCAGTCAATGTTAGCCTATGGAAGGAAATTCAAGTTACTGGAAAGTACGGTTAAAATTACTTTTCAGGATCTGTACTGGGCTCAAAGATGCAGCACTGAGGTCTCTCCTGATAACAGGTGAGTAAATTGGAATTCGTAGTTCAGCTGATTTTCGAGGAATATTATAAAGTTCCAAAACTCCACACAGAAGAATTTCCAAGTGAAACCAGTCAATGTTAGCCTATGGTAGGAAATTCAAGTTACTGGTAAGTACGGTTAAAATTACTTTTCAGGATCAGTACTGGGCTCAAAGATGCAGCACTGAGGTCTCTCCTGATAACAGGTGAGTAAATTGGAATTCGTAGTTCAGCTGATTTTAGAGGAATATTATAAAGTTCCAAAACTCCACACTTAGAAGAATTTCCAAGTGAAACCAGTCAATGTTAGCCTATGGAAGGAAATTCAAGTTACTGGTAAGTACGGTTAGAATTACTTTTCAGGATCAGTACTGGTCTCAAAGATGCAGCACTGAGGTCTCTCCTGATAACAGGTGAGTAAATCGGAATTCGTAGTTCTGCTGATTTTAGAGGAATATTTGTATGTTTCAAAAATCGACACTTAGAAACTTTTTCAGCAAAAAGCAGGTAATGATATCCTATGGAAGGAAATTCAAGTTACTGGTAAGTATGGTTAAAATTACATTTCAGGATCAGTACTGGGCTCAAAGATGCAGCACTGAGGTCTCTCCTGATAACAGGTGAGTAAATCGGAATTCGCAGTTCGGCTGATTTTAGAGGAACATTTGCACAATGGTGAAGGAAGGGGGTGGGGCCTGAGGTGACATGTCTGCAAACATGCCCTGTGGCGCGTTTTAAGTTGGAGAATTAATTCCTCCTCAATCCCGAGGGTCCCTAGGGGCCATCTAGCCCACCAGATACCTCCAGTGTGCGCCAGAGAGCTGCGTTGCAGAGAGGTGTTCAGAGGCCACGCCCCTTTTTGCACCTCTCTGCAACGCAGCTCTGTGGCGCTTTCTGGACATACCTGGTGGGCTAGTTGGCCCCCAGGGACCCTCAGGATTGAAGGGGATTTAATTCCCCATCTTAAAACGCACCACGTGGCCTGTTTGCACACATGTCACCTGAAGCCCCGCCCCCTCCCTTCACCACTGTGCAAATGCGCCCTGTGGCGTGTTTTAAGTTGGGGTATTAAGTCCCCTTGAATCACAAGGGTCCCTGGGGTCCAACTAGCCCACCCTGTACCTCCAGTATGCGCCAGGGAGCTGCGTTGCAGAGAGGTGTTCAGAGGCCACGCCCCTTTTTACACCTCTCTGCAACGCAGCTCTGTGGCGCTTTCTGGACATACCTGGTGGGCTAGTTGTCCGCCAGGGACCCTTAGGATTGAAGGGGATTTTATTCCCCATCTTAAAACGCGCCACGGGGCCTGTTTGCACACATGTCACCTGAAGCCCCGCCCCCTCCGTTCACCACTGTGCAAACGCGCCCCGTGGCGCGTTTTAAGTTGGGGGATTAAGTCCCCTTGAATCGTGAGGGTCCCTGGAGTCCAACTAGCCCACCATGTACATCCAAAAAGCGCCACAGAGTTGCGTTGCAGAGAGGTGTAAAAAGGGGCATGGCCTCTGTACACCTATCTGCAACGCAGCCCCCTGGCGCATACTGGAGGTTCCTGGTGGGCTAGTTGGCCCCCAGGGACCCCCAGTATTCAAGGGGAATTCGTTCCCCATCTGCAAATGCGCCAGGGGGCGCGTTTGCAGAGTGCTGCAAGCAGGGGGGCGTGGCCTCCGGCGCGATGTCTGTCTTTTTTTATATTTTTTTTTAAGAAGGGGGGCTGTGTGGCCCCCCTTCTTTTTCTAATCTATTGGCCCTGGGGACCCCATCCCCCAGGGCCTGTCCCCTAATTATTATTATTTTTTTTTTACATTTGCGTGGCCCCCCCCAGGCCTTAATCGGCCCCGGGGACCCCATCCCCCGGGGCATGGCCTTCTTTTTTTTTTTTTTTTTACTTATGGAGTGGGGCTGCGTTGCCCCCCTCCTCAGGCCACTTATGGCCCCGGGCACCCCATCCCCCGGAGCCGGCCTTTGTTGTATTTAAAAAAAAAAAAATTAAATCCAATTTTGGGGAGGGGGCCGCGTGGCCCCCCTCCCAGGCCACTTGTAGCCCCGGGGACCCCATCCCCCGGGGCTGGCCCTCTCCGTTGTGGACCGTGGGGGGGTCCCCAATCCCCCCACGGTCCCGCCGGCTCCCCGCGTCCCTCGGGAGCCGGCATTGCTTTTCCACATGGGGAGCTGCTAAGATGCAGCTCCCCGTGTGGAAAAGCAATTGTCTTTGGTTTTTGGAAGAGAGAGCAGGTTTCCTGCTCTCTCTTCCAAAAACCAAAGCAGTTTGCTATGGCAGGGCGGGAGCAAACTATAGTGTCCCGGGGGTGGGCACCCCAGGACACTGCAGGAGCTGGCCCTGGGGGGTGGCGGTCCCCAGGGCCATCAAGGGCTCCAGGAGGGGGGCCGCGCGGCCCCCCTCCCAACATCTTGAAAGCCCCAGGGAGGTGGTGGTCCCCGGGGCTCTGGGGGTCCGTAACGGACCCCCATATTTAAATCTTTAGTGCCCCGGCTCGAGCCCCCCCACACAGGTACTTTTAATTTTTTTAAAAGAAGCCACGGGGGTGGCGGTCCCCGGGGCTGCGGGAGGGCCGAGAGCCCTCCGGCACCATTGTTTATTTAAAGCCCCGGGGGTGGCGGTCCCTGGGGCTTGGGGGGGCCTTAGAGGCCCCCCATTCATAAATTTGATAAACCCCGCATGCCCCCGGGACTTGGCCCACCCGGGGGCCAATTACCAACGAAGCGCGGGAGACCGCGCTTCGTTTTTTTTTTTATCGGCTGCATCCACGCACCCAGCGCGTTTTTTGCCGATTTAAAAAAAAAAAAAAAAAATTTGGGGCCCTGGGGGTCCTTGTAGGACTTCCTGAGCAGGCCTAGGGGGTCAGGGTGTTTCTACCCTGCCCCCTTTTTGCGTTTTGTGCATTGTTTTTACTGTTTTCTTGTGACTCGGTTCTACCGAGTCACAAGATGGCTGCCAACACTTCCTGGTTTGGAGTGTTGACAGCCAATTAGCATACAGCTGGTCATCGTGAGGGTGCGCGGACCCTCCGCGGCCATAGATATATATGTGTTTTTACTTTTGATTTTCTCAGCAACTACTGAACGGATTTACACCATTTAACAAAAAGGGTTCTTTCTGAACCAAGAACTACCTCTTTGCCAAATTTGGTGTAATTCTGTTCAGCAGTTCGGGCTGTAGCCGTGGCTAAAGTTTCCTATGGGAAAATGAATGGGGAAAACACGTTTTGGGACCCCCCTTTTTTCTCGGCCCCTGCTTGACGAATCACCCCAAGACTTTCAGGATAGGAGCGGACCGGAGCGGGCCACAAAGTTTGAAAATTTCGCGAAGATTCGTCAACCGACGCAAGAGTTATTTCAAATAGAATGTTGCGGATTTCCTATGGAAAATAGGTCCTAACTATAACTATCTACTGGCGACCGCCAGTAGATAATATATATATATATATATATATATATATATATATATATATATATATATATATATATATATATATATATATATATAAGCGCTGCTTGTATAAAGTCTGGTTACATCCACCACAAAGGGTCGGTGCGAGTAACAGGGGCAGTTCCCTCTATAATTCTAAAGAAGCAGTGTGCCTACAGGTAAGGACACAAAAACACGCACTCTGGGAATAGTTTTCAATTTATTTAATGGCAGCTACATGTTTCAAACATATGGTCTTCCTCACGGCTTGAGTAATTTAGTGGACCATCACCATTAAAAAGAGTTTGACAAACAATCCACATAGAAGTGATGTATCTATGTCGGTGCTTTACAAAACATGAATGAAGTTCAAAATAGAACACAACAAAATCGTAATGTGGGGAGCAGTTTTACATTTCCCCAATGACTGCATCAAACCAATTGAGATGCATTCCATTGTGCGGTACATGACGACTTAAAAAAAAGTCTAGTTTAAAGGAATACTGATACATTGTATACTGGTTAACGGCCAAGTGGCCTCTGAGTTACAAACCAGGAAAGCGGTATTTTATATGTCTCATTAATTTTGAACTGCGCACCTGCCACCTTAATGGGAACAAATGATTGGGAATAAGATTGAGGGCATCAGCCCCTCCAGCTGAGACTCAAAGGGAGCCTGTACCGGATCAAACAAATCTGGAAGAGGTTGACTGACTAATGTATAATCCCCAAATGATCCCATGTCAGCTTCCCCTAGGTGCACCAGATGAAATATCTGTTTTAAACCTGAATGTATTGGGAGTGGGTTGTATGCCAGGGGATAACGAAGGGTTTAATACAATCGCTTTTGAGGTAATTGAATCATCTGTCAATTATGTTATTACCTGATAAATGGGTGTCACATTTGTCTACCCTTTATGCTCCTGGGGACCTGCATGATGTATGCACTAGTACTGATAATTCTGATGCCTCTATAGCCTTGGATCCCACTACCCCGATCATGTTTAGTCTTAGTAACACAAGTAGAGCAATCAATTCCTTAAAATCTGCCAAAGCTCCTGGCCCAGATAAAATCCCTGGAGACTTATATAAATCAGAACCCCTGATCTGGTCTGTATATTTAAATCTACTGTCCAACGCAATAGCAGCGGGGTGTATGATACCGTATTCCTGGCTCGGGCTGAAATCATAGCAATCTACAAAAAGGGAGACGCAAGTGACCCATCAAATTATAGGCCTATTAGCCTTATCGATAATGCCCAAATTGTTTTGCTAAACCGATTTTGGAAAAGCTTCTTGATTGGGTGAATACAAATGAAATATTGTCTCCCCTCCAGGCTGGTTTTAGGACAAAGGTCAGAACAATAGACCAGATTTTTAGATTTCTATTTTCTATTGGAAATACGTTCTTTTACAGAAATAAAAAATTAAAAACTTTATGTGGCTTTTATTGATCTTAGAGCAGCGTTCGATTTAATTCCTCGACAAAGATTAAGGCAGACTTTGATCGAAAGGAGGGCCCCATGTAATTTAGTACATTTAGTGAATAAACTACAGATAAATAACTATGCACAAGTCTGCTGGGGCCCAAAGGGAGAACTAACAGAACATATCCCCATTAAAAGAGGAGTCCACCTTATTTTCTCTATATATTAAAGATGTGGGAGCACTCCTAGAGCAATGTAGAAATGATTCACTGGCCCTGAATGGCAAGAAGATTCCTATTCTTTTATTTGCCGATGACTCCCTTTTGATATCTAAAACACCTATGGGACTCCAGATTTTAATTGATAAGTTTTTAAGTTTTTGTAACTCTAGAGGCTTAGAGTTGAATGTAAACAAAACCAAGTATATGGTCTTTGAGAAGACCAAAAAGAAATGCTGTTCTGTTAATGCAGGTAGAGAGGCCATAGAAAGAGTACATACTTTTGATTATTTGGGCGTGAGACTAATGGATAACCTTAGGTGGACACGCAAGCTGAAGAAAATTGTCTTAACAATCGAGCAGAGATCCAACGCCACTGTAAGGTTTTATAACCGAACAGCATCACGTTTAGTCTCGCCCGCCCTGGAATTTATCGAGCAACAGCCCAGGGCACTGCACTATATGGGGCCAAGATCTGGGGATATGCTGACTCTCACTTGTTGACATCAGCGGAAAATACATTTATTAGGAAATTTCTTGCCCTCCCATCCAGCTCACCCCTCATGAAAAGAATCGCTGATCTGGTTGTTTTAAAAACTATAATCTACTGGTCCGACACTGGACTACACCAGAACTTGGAACATAGAGAGACTCTTTAATAGGCCTACTAAAAATCCCAGGAGCAAGGAACATACCTTGGGTTAAATTTATTTCAGACTGGCTGGGCAAACTTGGCATGCAGAGCTACTGGGAAGATCCAACTGTGATTCGTAAAAACGATCTTAAGATGATAAAAGCTTGCTACTGCACTTTTATAAATGAGAGATATTTAACTATCAGCACTAGCGGGTCTTTGACTGACATGTTTTTAGATTGTAAGTAATTCCCAGTATTTAAGCTGCTTTTAGATCTTTTATATCCCTGCCCCTATCAAGGAGCCTGTTTTTACGTTTTCGATATGGATCTCTTCCTCTACTATCTTTCACAGGCAAACAGCGTTTAAACCAAAATCTTGCAACATGCCCTGCGTGTGGTTTGAGCGATGAGGATGAGATGCATGTGATGTTCTTCTGCTCTGAGTATAGCAACCTACGCACAAATGGATTGTGTCCATCTGCCGCAATATGGGCACAAGAAGCTATTTGGCAGCTTTCATGATTTTAAAAAGTGATACATCCCAAAAAGTTTTATTTGCGGTTAGCAAATTCCTGCAAGCTGTTTGGTTCAGGAGAACTAAAATTTCAAAATTGCTTGCTTGAGGACATGTTAATGTTAGGCTATTCAAAATTGTTATCTTTTTTAATTAGATTGCTTCCTGCACATTAGTATTTTGCACTATGCACGGCCACTTTGAGGCTTTACTGCTTCACCTTATATGGATGCCCCCCTATGGAATTATTTTAGTTGATAATAGATGCCATATCATTTAGAATGCTGCTCAGATCAAGGAATAACATTTAGGATTTATCAACTATATATTATTTTTAGATATATCTACTGTTTTTGCGAATCATGTATTTTAATGACTTAGTTTTATGTATATGGTCTGGTAATCATGTTTTTTCATCTTATGAATTTAGTATTTTGTGTATTCTATTTATAATTATTTTCATAGATGAATGACTTATCTATATGTTGTATGTTGTACTAATGCATTTTTATCATGTACACTTTGATGGTTCTCTATAACCGAATAAATTATCTTCTACTACCATTACTACTACTATACGCCAAGTGGCCTTAGTCAACGTACCATAACGCATATTATCTTCAAAATTAGAACCAACTGAAAAATAATAAAGATAATAAACATGAACACAGCATTCTTGATCCTGTAAATGAAGGCATGCTAGTGAAAACACTGTTTAATGGCACGATGGCCAGATGCCAATCAAAAACTCCCAAGGTTAGCTGCCAACAGTAATCACAAATATATTTCAAAAGCACTTTCAAACTGTCAAATCAAACTCCTCTACAACACCCATGTGATCAAAAGACATTACTGTGCAATGAAAACTATTACTATCTTCCGACCGCATTTCATAATCTCATCAACAAATGATATTTCAAAAAAACTGTATGTGAAAGACAAGTCACAAGATGTAGCAGCAGCAAAGAAAGCTAACAAAACTTCAAAACACAAGGTGCGGAAAATTAGCAGAAATACAAAAAGCCCTAATATGCCAAGAATGCCTGGTAGGTCTCCAGTAGACATTCTTCCAATGTCATTTGCTGGAGATAACTCCATAAAATTATCAGAGGGGCATAAAAAGGAAAACAATGAAAAACTTATGAGATAAGAGCAAAATGAAGATAAATAAGAAAAATCCAAAGAGAAAGTCAAATTAAAGAGTCTTAAAAGAATATCTTAAGAAGACAAAGCAAGAGATAACTCTCAAGATCAGAGTATACAAAATGTGGACTCATCCGATGTGCACATAGAGTTCCTCATCCGCATTCAGCCCTGCTGGAGACATAGTATTGAGAAGAATGATTAACTCTGACTCAAGGAGTCTAAGCTTCTTCTTCCTGTTGCCACCTCTGGGAGTCGTGTCTCTTTTGTTGGTATGTGTGTTGTATCAGCATGCCTCTCCCAAACTCCACCTTAAATCACTCCAGCCTGTAGTTATACCACATTTTCCTACCAATCCCTTGGCCCCGTCTACATTTTCCACTGAACAATATACCTATTTTACAGAAATATCTACCACTGTGCCGAAGACCTCCACAAAAGAAGATAACAGAGGTATTTGTCTGTGGCCCTTGATTTGTGACTTGGGTATGTAAGCAGTATTAATGTAGCACTACTTTATGTACTACAAAATACAGTTTGTGAATCGGACCATATGCTAAGGTAAATCAGTGATAAATAGGATAACTTAATGTAGCAGTTAGGTGATTCTCCAGGCCTGTGCTACACTTGCATGCTACTGCAATTTCTTAACATTGTAATAACATTATTACTTCTTGCACATGAGGTCTATAAGAATTGGTGCAATCTGTCTGGATTCATCTATGCATTCACTCACTGATTCATCCAGCCACCCATGCACTTACTCAACCATTTGTCCATGCACTCACTTTCAACCATCCATCCATGCACTCAGTTACACATTAATTATCCATGCAATCAATCAGTCATGCTTTCCCGTGCACTCACTGATCCAACAAAGGCTCAAATTTCCTATCATTCATGTGGTGGAATTCTTTGTGAAAAAGTTGTGCTGCATTTTACGAGCAAAGTGAACTGTGCAGCATCAGATTTATAAAGAGTTGCTAGCCGATAATGTAAGGGGAAGAGCTTATGCAAAAGGTTGTTTAGCGACACACGCAACCTTGTGCTAATGCGCAAAAGCAAGCCAGTAGTGTTGTCAAAGGTTTGTACTCATGGAACACCATTCTGTTACAACTTCTTACACAAAAACACCCACACAAGGGCAAGCTAAGTTAGATGTGTGTTTTTGTGTAAACCACATATGTAACACACAGATTTTCTATGTGAACAGGTGAGTCTGGTTTTATTTGCCATTACATTTTGATGCAACAGTTGGCCACCCTATCTTAGAAGATCAGATTGTATGTCAAGTATGTGGATTGTTTGTCCTGTTCTGCCCCAGACACATCCCTTTGCATTATTTGCCAGGGAGTTGACCTTTTTCGGAGCAAAGAGGTTTTGATGCAGCACTTAGGGTGAACTTTCTGCACTTAAAACCTTTCATGCTGGAATGTTGTTCAATGCTTTGATTTGCACACACTATTTGGTGATACATTTGAGCCCAAGTGTTTACACATTTTCACATTCACCCATTCATCCACTCAAACAAAAATACAAATTTCAATGAAGGAACACTTTCACTAAGCAAATAGCCTGTTGTCTTGACTTTGCCAATAATTGTTTTCTGTATTTTTTTATGTGTCTTCATGTCTATTCTACACAGTGTTGCCATTTTTGATGTTCTGCGGGTTTCTGTAAGTCAATTGGATTTGCCCTTTGTACACAGGTCACAGCCTGCATTAATTGTATCTTAATCAATCCTTTTCAAAATTTGATATTAATGGCCATCCAATTCTTGTCTGCAAGTCCTTCCCGCTTCTGGTCCCTACTCTTTTCCCAAGTTATTGAGAATTTCATGTGTGGGCATTCCATTAAAAATTATTTGTTAGAGGTATTGTGCGATAGCCCTCTTTAATTATGATAGTACTTACATTTTACAAAATATTCTCCTTTCATCTTACTGTTTTGCAGAGTGTATTTTAATTTTATTTCATCATTGTAGGAAAGCGCATTATTATTATTTGAAGTGGACAAGTGTCCAACACACAGGAGAAGGCCACCGACTGCTAGATGTCATACAAATTAAACAAAATAAGTCTGTGCTCAATCCCTGGTTATGATTAACAAAGTTGTCAAGCTTAAATCAAAGGCAATGTGTAAAGTTTTAAGCAGTGCATACACAGTAGAAAATGTCACACAAAACACAATAAAACTCCACAACGTATTTAAAAATAAAGAGAATGTGTATCTGTCAACTAAGACCATAACAGCAAAAATCCAATAAAGGGAACCGAAGACATGAACTTTTAAAGATTTAAGGTAAAAAATGCCAGGAAAAATAAAGTGCCCGATGTAAGTCAATGGTCGCAGTAGACCAGGACCAAGGTGCACTTTCAGGCTGACCCCAATGGAGCCGTGTAGGATACACGAAGTAGACTGATCCTAGTGAAAGTCTGGAAGTAAAAGAGTAAAAAAATCCGACTTCATAAATGAGCTTTATCGCTTTTTTTAAGAAAAGCTTTTGAAATTTCCTGTAAGGACCGACGCAGAAATGGACTCTGCAACTTTTTTAGAAGAAAAATCCTTCCCAAGTGGGTTGCCGCAGAAACTGTAGACGCTACCGTGGAATCGATGGCCGGATACCTGAAGCAGGTTGGTCCTGCTGGAGCCCTGGAGCTATCTTGCTATAAAATTTCCAAGTACCAACACAGAATGGGATGTAGTTGTTTTTATTTAAAGGTGCAGAGATCCTTGAAGAAGATTAAATTCAATCTGACACTGCAGAACTGCCACTTGGATAGTTTTTCTGGAAGGCTGCGCTGAGGTGTTGTAGCTCTGGAGGAAAGGTCTTTAAAGGTTTCCAAACATTATTCTGTTGCTTTAACAACCACAGGAGTACACTTCTAAGCCCCCAGAACCTCAGGAGAGGGCACTTAAGGACTCTCAGAGTATCAGGCAGAGGCCAGCAGCAAGGTCAAGTCCACGTTCAGTTACTACTTGTAAGGTGTGCATTTCCAGGAAAAGGCCTTTTTCAATTTGTTCTGTCCCTGTAGCCACACAGGAGGACATTCAACCAACCATGAGAGTGCACTTCTTTTTCCTTCACACAAGAGTCAGCAGGCCCAATCTTACAGGGCTCATTCCTGGTCACAGACGGCAGGCCCAGGCCTCTTCTAATCCTCCACAGGTCCAGAGAGTGTTCTGAGTAAGGTTGGATGAGGGCACAGACGTAATTTGAGATGAGTTAGGGGTCACAGCTGCGACCTCTAACTTGCTCCCTGCTGCCCTTGGCACTTCCTTTGTGACCCCTGGCCTCAGAGGAGGCAAAGGTTTTGCCCCCTCTGAGGCCAGGGTTCGCAAAGGAAGTGCCAGGAGTAGCAGGGAGCAAGTTGGAGGTCGCAGCTGCGACTCCCTAACTAGTCTCAAGTGACGTCTATAGGTGAGGGTCTAGCTTTTTAGGATCACAGCATGTGGGTGAGAGACACATTAAGGCACTCCTAGTCCCTCTTTGGCCCACGGAGTCAATGTTCCTAGGCCATGCCTTTCCTACTTTGTTAGGAGTTCCTGTTTGCCTTACTGCAAACAGGCCCAAAATGCCATGCGTCGGGGCAATGCCAAGATGACCGAAGTCTTCAGCCACACTAAAGTTAGACTTTGAGGGCTAGGGGTGTGCATGGATATGGGAGTGTCATAGGGAAATCACCAATGTGCTCCCACATCTAACATCAAATCCAGTTTGAAGCAGGCCCTGGACCCACAGCAAAACAGGAGACAGAAGTCTAGTAAAACAAAGCAGGGTCCATCAGTGTCCAAAGAGGGGATAAGCAACAATTGTTAACTGGTCTTGTTTGATCCCTTTCAAGAGCGCAAAGTGTTACATGTGCCTCAGAGAGACCTGTCAGGCAGGATTTGACACTGTTGTGCCAACAGGATGCCCACGGCCCCCCATGATGACCATTCTACTGAGCTCCAAGGTGGCATCCCTGCCCATTCTGGTCGACCTATCCATTAAATTCACATGTTGTGTAGCTCCTGGGAGGATGTTCACACCACAATCACTCCTCTTTGTGGCCAAGTACAGGATGACTAGCTGTCAGAGGCTAATGTTAATTAGCCTCTTGAAGGCTCAGGCAGGAAAAAGGTAACTATATTTATTAAAAATCCAGCATCACTGTTGAAATGGAATTTTAATAGCTATTAACAATAGCGATTTCATTTTTTTTCTGTTTGGTCCAATTCTGAGGTTGCAGTATTACTATTTTAATCTGCATACTGGTTTTCTACATGAGACAGCCAAGTCTGCCACAGTGAAAATAGCTTCTGGGTCTGTGTCACTGTTGGGACAATGTAACATTAAAAATGTCTACATGCTTAACTTTTCAATACCATGCACCATACCTTGTGGGCCATAATACCTACATACGGGCGACTAACTAATATTTAAAAGGGAGGTCCTTAGCTGTCAAAAAAAGGTTATTTTGTCAGGTCGCACTGCAGGCCTAATACTCTCTCCCACCCAGAGGTATCTTTGAGACAGATATTCTAGGAATTAATCTCAGTATAAATACCATTGTTGTTAACATTCAATTGCTGGTTCCTCTGCTCATATTAAACCAACCAATTGATTGTGGGGCAGGAATCTGTGTCTGGTACACTCAGGTTTGCCGTTTGTCCTGATTATCTTGTGGCTCGTTAAACAGTTTCTAAAAAACATATATCTATGTTGGTCTTACTTTGCATCTCATCCTACGCAGTTCAATGTAATTTTTCATCTGTCCACGCCAGTTACCTTTCACCCACACCATAAACACCTTATATCCCTTAAAATAGCATGTGAAAAGTGACATTCTTAAATCTAATCCTTGCCTTCAATTTAGGAGACTAGTTATGTTATTTTATGTTAAAATTATTTATAAAGCGCACGTATACAGATTGGTTTCTTGGCGCTAACTATAGGAGTGACCAGAGTCCTGGATGGTTAAACAACCATGTTTGAGGTTAATCATATGCCTGGGTAAATGAAAAGTTATCAAGAAAGCAAAAGAATTTAAAATGAAGCTTACATTTTTATAGAAATAATTTGAAAAATTTGGAAAATGAGCAGCAAGCAGGGATACAAAACATTTTGACAAAAATGTAAGCTGGACCCTCCAATAAAGATGACTCCGGTATCTACACTTGGTACTGGGCAAAGCATCTGCAAACCACCTGGCATTAAATGTTATGTAAATGCAGAATTTCCACTCCTGTGAATTTCCTGGGTGAGCTAAACACAGACAGGGACGAGCAGGGTCACCGGAACTAGGGGTGCACGGGGGTGGGTGTTGCGGGGGTTACTGCAGCACCGCAGCCCAGAATAACCATGCAGCAGTGCTTAATTAGAAAAATAAATAAGTGCCAGGGCCCTCGTCAGGAGGCCACTGCAGCCTGCACCAATCATTGCCCCGTCAGCGCTGCCATCACTGTACTTGCACAACTACTAGTCATCACACTACTACAAGTGTGACTGTTCAGACTGTTTGAGGCTCTCAAAACTCTAAGAATGGCTTAGGCAGCAAGTCTTAGTTATTCTAATGTATATTGAATTAATAAAACAACTGTTTTTCTGCTTATCTCTCAATCACAGAAAAAGCGCCACCATGTGGCAGCTGTCATAAGTGTCAGTGTTGACAATTAAGTGCTGGTGCCGAGCACGGGCTCATATTAAGCACTGCCTTTCAGCAGTACAAAAGGGGAGTGATCAATAAAGAGTTCTTTTATTTTGCTTTAATCTTTTAGCGTTAGCTGGACATTCGAAGACAAAAAGGAAATGCCAGGCAAAGTATTCCGACAAAAATCCTTTTTAGGTCAAGCATTCAAGACCTCTTGTATATACTTAAGTATATACTTATATGTGTATGTACTTTGTGGGCTCTGGAGATCAGCCCTAGAAACTTGTCTGCTTCCGCTTAGGGAGTTTTTTTTCTGTTCAACTGCCTCTATTTAACTGTCTTGATAGAAAACGACCAGTAGAGGTCAGTAAAATGGCAGAATTGCTTTCTGCTGAGGGACTTTCTTTTTAAAAATTTTCAGGCAACTGCCTCTATTTAACTTTCTTGATAGAAAACGACTAGCAGAGGTCAGTAAAATACCAGAATCACTTTAGCATTCTCCAGATTCCAGTCCATAGAAATTGTCTTCCACGAGCACCCATAGACAATAATATTTTTTTCAAATTTTGCATTTTCAGTGGTATGACCACCAAAGGCCCTGATTTTATATTAAAAACAGAGCTTTGGACTATACCATTTCCTGCTGAAATGCAATATTTCTCTCCATGTGTTCCCATACCTGGCGTGTCACGCAGTTTGGTGCTTACTTTCCCTCCATGTTAAAGAACAGTAGATGTTTCAGCACCCAGGCTAATGTGCTGCATAGCTAAATACATATAAGGTCCCAAAGGCAAGACCGATTGCATTGTAAATGCTTGTTTAACATTGAGACTGGTGTTTACTCTGCTCTCCTCTTCCTGCAAAGCTAGTGAATTTTGAAACCAAGTGACAAATCTACTGTGTAGAGAGAGTGAGACAGGAGAAGGATACAGTTTGCCAAATGTTTTCTAACACACAGTAAAATTGGAATATTTTTAAATGAACTTTACACACATTTCGTAATATATAGAGCAGCAAGTAAAGAGCAAATGACTATTGAAAATAGTCAAGTCAAATACTGGAAAATATACAAATGAGAGATTTTTTTCTAATTCTAAAGTGTAATGGAAACAAAGATTTTAATAGGATCAAAACAAACCAAGACACTATACTTGTGTGATAAATATGCACAGGAGCCAAATTTCCTGGCGTTGTTTGCGCAGTAAAACTGTATACCTGATGCAAATGTAATGGTCATCTCAAGAAGACATTTAAAATGGAAAATATGCTCTCTTTAAATGGACGTACCGACTCCCAAACCATGTGTTTCTCCTATATTTTGGACAATGTGCTGCATACTACAACCCTTCCACTCTCCAGTTGAATGTTCGTGGCTCATTTGCAACAGTTCATGTAGCGCTTTGACTTTTCACAAACCCTTTGACTTTAGTGACCAAACGCTGATGACAGCATCTGCGCTCTGAAAGTTGTTCCAGGGCCACTGGGGACGAGAAATCGTTAGGCAGGAAAGCTGTCAGTTGTGCTGTAGAACTGGTGATGTCTCACCTATCTTGAATTTTGCTTGTCTTCCCCCAAAACGTCCTCGGCATGCCCTCATAATGCTCTGACGAGCCCTGCCCTCTTCCATAATTTTCCACCACACAAGACAATCACATCGTTTATGCTGCCTGGATAGTTAAAGAATATTCGTATTATGAATGTGTACACAGTAACAACATTTTAAAAGGGATGAAAATTTCACATCATTGAACAGGACAGACAATAACGTCGAAGCAGACTGCTACATGTGACAAAACCGGTTGTATGTATGCATGAAAATATCTATGTGACAGGCTGAATATTGGGAAACCTAAGAGAACCTAAGAGAAGAAGCAAAAATTATGATGGCAGAACAAAAGAGCAACAAAGTAAAAGTCAATGGGAAATTTGTAATAGCAACAGAGTATAATCGAGCAGGAGATCGAATGGCTAAACCTCTCACTGCCCTTACTCGATCATGATGTCAGAGGAGTATGCCAACAATGTAGTAGGCTCTATTGTTGTATACTTAAGGTCCACCCGCTGTAAATAAGGTGGGCGGACCTTGAGTTTGGCAGATGGGGTACTCTGTTTCAATGGAGTACCCTCTCCTCCAAACTCTAAATTAGGGTAAGAATCCCAACCTTCTTTTTGCTTTTAAAAAAAACCATAGGAGTTTTTATCCATGGTGTGGGGGTCATTTAAACATTTTTACTGTTCCTTACTGCCACGTTTTTCCTAACAGTAATGGATTATATAAACTGGCCATTCGAACGCCCACTCTAAATCAGGCAGGTGCTCGAATGACCAAACTTGGACAGCCCTTACTCCATTGGGTAGGAGTATGTCAGCGACGGAGTAGGTTTTACCGCAGACATACTTAAGGTCTGCCCAACTGAAAATTGGGCAGCTGGCCTTCAGTTTAGCAGAGAGGGTATTGTGTCACTGTTATGACCAAGTACCTTCTCCACCAGACTCTAGATCAGGGACTTAAAGGTTTCACAGATGGCTTTGTCAAAAATGATGGCCGCCCATCAATTGTTTAGCTTGCTTTTATTTCTTCAAAAACAAAATCCCAAACAGGGAATTTAATTTTGAAAAAACAAAAACTAATGACCCCCATATCAATTGAGCTTTCTCCCATGGTGTAGGGGTCATTTAAATGTTTTTACTGTCCCTTATCACCAGGTTTTTCAGGACAATAAGGAATTATAAAAACTGGCCATTCGACCGCCCACACTAAATCGAGCATGCGGTCAAATATGCAAACCTTCGACTGCCCTTACTCCATCAGTCTGTCTGCGTTGTATGTCAGAAATGGAGACTGAGTAGGTTTTGCTGCTGGGATACTTAAGGTCCATCCGACTTTAAGTCAGGTGGGCAAACCTTCAGTTTAGAGCAGAGGATACTTCGTTGCGATGGAGTACCCTATCCGCCAAACTCTAAATTGGGGCTGTAGGAGGCTGGCTTAGTATATGGTGCACACTTATTTAAATGAAGCACCATGCACTAATCCAGACAACCCTTATGGTGATTTTAGGGGTCTTAGACAACCTTAGAAAGCTCTCTAAGTGGTAGCTGTGGAAAGCAGCCATCAGGCTTGTCCAGAAGGAGTGTTAAGCAGCTTGTTTCACCAGATCTAATCATGTAGTGTAGGTTAAACGAAAAAGAACCACACAGTGTATATATAAAAATATGTCTATTTATTACACAACACTCACTAACACATTGGTATATCTCCAACCCACTCGGACATATAAGCACAAATACACACAGTACTTCAATTGCAAATAGGTAAGTCATCACAATACACAGTGGTCTCCAGAGGGAGACCAAACCATATCCTAAAAAAGTGGAATGCGAACTGCGACCGAAGTCAGGACTTGGACCAGGAGACTCAGAAGAGTTGTGGACAGAAGGAACTACCCAAGGTAAGTACCCAGGAACCCCACGGAGGCTGTGTGCAGAGTGGAAACACAGCTGCGTATTCAATAGAAGTCAACGGGAAAGTAGCGGTTGCAGTTTCGAAGAGGAAGGACCCTTCCCAGTGGTACCTAAAGAAACCCCGTCGAAGACAGAAGGTTGGAGAGTCACCCTGCCCATGGATACCCAAAAAAACAGGATACCTACACCACGGAATCAGGATACCTACACCAGGGAAGCAGGTGCGAAGTGGTGTTGTAAACGCCATAGACCACAATAGAGGACTTCAGTAAAGATACTGCTGGTGAAGACTGTACAAGAGTCTGGTGGAATCCAAGGGTGGATTCTGAAAGAGAAGAACCTGCAAGCAGAGGCGACAGAGCCTGTGCCACTCGGAGGAGACCGGGAGGCACAGAAGAGCAATGACCACTGATGATGGACGGTTTAAATGAGTTGACTGTGACCATGTTGCTGCAGCAGTGAGGACTAGGTAATGCTGAGGAAGACCAGTAGCTGTGCACGAGCTGTCCCACGTCGGAAGTCGAGAACCAGAGGGTCAGTTTCTGGCAGGAGCACCAACAAGCCTTGGCAGCTGCAACAGGTCTGTAACGAGACGTCTGTATCAAGGGGAGGACTGTCCATCGGAGGGCAGGCACACTCAATGGTTCTAAAGAAAAAAGTGGGAGAGAAAAGGCAGCATGACCTCCCCATACAAAGCTGTGTCCTGAAGCCTGGCGTCCTCCCTTGGTTTCCTCCGGGCACTGCACGATCCAATGGTGGAGTTCTACCTGTCTGAAATGGGAGTTCCCCTCTCGGCTGTGTCACATCTCATCATTTATGTGATAGCAGTGGAGGCATCTCTGGGAACCCCCCCCCTGACTTAACGATCTGGCCTTGGGACTTTTGTTCGAAGCCGAAATATTCTTTGCAGAGCCCCTTCAGGACAGTGCCTGACCTCAAGATGACGTCTGGATTTTGTTCGAACTGCGGTTTCTCATCTCTCCAACTCCCCTGCTTTATTATGACATTCTCAGATTGCTCCTGATCATTATCCTGACAGCGGAGTCCGAGCATTATGTCCGATGCCCGGTGGAGCTGCCTTGTTCAGCTATAGAGGAGACCGGCCCTGGTTCATCCCCTCGGCCGTCACCTACCCAGCCGGACATTGGGCACAGTTTCTCCCCATCTCCCTGTTTTCTCCCATTCCTCCCCCTCCACTGACGAAGTTCTGTAACTTTTCTTTTTATCCTATGTTTGATTTTGCTCTTGGAACAAATGTAACTTGTAACCTGTAACTCTGATCCTCATGTAAAGCGCTCTGATACCTCCGGGTCTAGCCAGCGCTATATAAAACTCATAAAAAATAAAATAAAGCGAAGAAGGAGCAACGTTGGGACCAGCAAGGTCCAAGGGACTCACCACAAGCAGGCCCAGAGCAACCAGGGGAGCCCACTGATGCAGGGAAAAGACCCTCAAGAGGACCCACAGGCTGAAGGAACAGGAGTAGCAAGAGGATCTCAAGCAGCTCACGAAAGATGAAGGTCCACGGTGCAGAGGATACTGATCTTGGCAGGAAGAGATGCTGGAGGCTGGAGCTTCTTGAGGCTCAAAGATCTCTGGAATGCAGAGCCAACAAGCCTTGACACTGGCAAGTCGATGCGGATCACAGACGTTCAGTCCCAGCGGTTCAGACGAGGGATACTGGCCTCAAACTTGCTGAAAGGACAGGACAGGCCTTGAGGGAGTTGCAGAGCCATCACCTGTGCTGCTGAGCCTTTTGAAGTCTGTGGGACATCAGGAGCAGCAGACCAGTCAGCTTCATTGCTGTGCCTGCAGATGCAAGGGAGTGACTCCTTCACTCCAAGGGAGATTACTTTGGATGTCCTTGATGCCCACAGGTCTGCTGAAGATCCTGAATGAAGCACAGATGACAAAGAAGACTTGCAGAACAGCGAGACCAGGAGCAGCAGGAGTCTTCCGTGATGCAGTCTCAGTTCCAGGCGAAGTCCAAGTGTCCAGACGGTTGAAGAGTAATGTGGTTTCAGGCTTGAGTCTTGTTCCACCTATAGGTAAGCCCTTTTATACCCTAAGAAAGGGATTAGGATGACTCAGAGGAGGGGCTGGGCAGAGGGGAGGATACTCCCATGTCTTTTGTCCAGTTGCATGCCAGAGTGGGAGCAAAGGGCTTCCAGAACTGGTTCCAACTGGAATATGCAAGGAGGACATCAAATGTGCCCTTCAAAGCAGTCTGGTGGCGCTGGCAAGCACCCCCAACCCAGACCAATACACTAAGTCCTGTCTGGGAGGTGGTCATACCTCCCTGTGACAGAAAACCTATTGTTCTACCTTCCCCAGCTTGAGCTCAGCTCAGCAGCAGGAGTGCAGAATCGTGTCTGGGGTCGGCAGCAGCACTAGCTTGCTGGCAGACCCTGGAAGGCTGTTACTGGGAGTACTGCGGGCTTCCCGGAGGAGACCCCATTGCATGGAATCGTACCTCCAAGACTGGTAGCGGTGTTGGGGTATGATTCCAACATGTTTGATACCAAACATGCCCAGGTTCGGCACAGCCACCATACAGTTAGCCATCACGTAATGACGCATGGCCACTATATGTATCAAAATGGCTGACCGCACTTACAAAGCCTGGACCGTCAACTTTTGGATTTGTAGGGGTGTCCTGCTCATGCAGGGGCACCCCCACACTTATGACCCAGCACCCTGCCTTCAGAACTGAAAGGTCTGCCTTAAGTGTGACATATAGGTTTTAAGTGTAGTGACCTCAGATATAAGAAAACTCATATCCGTTCTAAGTGGTGCTAGCACCAGCTAACATAGGCTGCAATGGCAGGCCTGTAGTCACAGTTTGAGTGGTCGCTCCTGGGTGGCATAATACATGCTGCAGCCTATGGTAGACCCCTGGTGTACCTACGCCCTTGGTACCTCAGTACCATTTACTAGGGACCTATAGGGTTACACCATTAGCCAATTGTGGAGGCAGAAAGATATTTACCATGTCAAATTGTGGGAGGAAGCACAGCGAATGGGGTCCTGATTAGCTGACTAGTCAAAAAAACATACTGGCACCAGCAAAAAGTGGGGGTAATGATGAAAGCAGATCCTACTTCCCTACAACCCCCCCGCAAACGAAAGGAGATGAGAATAACCTTGCTCAGTTGAGACCCCGTTTTCTAAGTGGAAAACCTGGAGAGTCCATCTGCGTTGGCATGGTTGATTCCAGGTCTATGTTACACATAAACATCCGTCCCCTGTAGGGAAATGGACCACCTCAAAAGTTTGAGATTTTCACCCTTCATTTGTTTTAGCCATAAGAGGGGCTTATGGTCTGACCGAACAATGAAGTGAGTACCAAAGAGGTATGGCCTCAACTTCTTCAAGGCCCAGACCACAGCAAAGGCCTCCCTCTCAATAGCTGACCAATGCTTCTCCCTGGCTGTCAACCTTCTGCTTATAGAAGGTACCAGTTGGTACTGGCCCTATATATTAAGTTGTGGTAGAACTGCACCTACCCCTATCTCAGAAGCATCTGTCTGGACAATTAAGGTTTTGCAGCAATCAGGACTTTTCAGAATGGGAGCAGTGCACATGGTCTGCTTCAGGTCATCAAATGCCTTCTGACAGATAACTGTACACTGAACGTTCTTAGGCATTCTTTTGGAGGTAAGATTGTTAAGGGAACTCACTATTGACCCATATCCCTTAAAAAACCTCCTGTAGTACCCAGTCAGGCCCAAGAAAGCTCTGACATGAGTCTGGTTAGTAGGAGCAACCCAGTCCATTATGGTTTAGATGTTGCTCTCCAATGGCTGAACCTGGCCTCCAACTACAAGGTGGCCCAGGTACACAACCTTGCTCTGCCCTATCTGGCACTTTGTGGCCTTGATAGTGAGGCCTGCCTTTTGCAGGGCATCCAGAACATTCCTGAGGTGGACCAGGTGATCCTCTCAGGTGGAACTAAAGACAGCAATATCATCTAGATATGCTGCACTATAGGCTTCCAGACCTGTGAGAACTTTGTTCACCAACTTCTGAAATGTGGCCGGTGCATTCTTCAAACCAAAAGGCATTATAATAAATTGATGATGCCCACTAGGGATTTAAAATACTGTTTTTGGCTTGGCATCCTCAGAGAGTCTGATTTGCCAATAGCCAGCAGTCAGGTCAAATATAATGAGATATTTGCCGGAGGCCAGATTATCAATCAGCTCTTCTGCCCTGGGAATTGGATGAGCATCAGTCCTGGTGACTGCATTGAGACCTCTATAGTCTAAACAAAATCTCATCTCTCTCTTACCATCTTGGGTGTGAGATTTTGGCACAAGGACTACAGGACTACCCCAAGGACTATCCGAAGGTTCAATAACCTCCAACTCCATCATCTTTTGGACCTCAGTCTTGATGCAATCTATGGCATGGTCAGGATGTCTGTACATTTTAGTCTTGACAGGCAGACTGTCACCTGTGTCTACTTCATGGGTACACCAGGTGGTTTGACTGGGAGTCAGAGAGAACAAGTTTGGGAACTGATTGAGGACTTGCCTAAAATCAGCTTACTGCTGCTCAGTGAGGCTGCCTGCCAAGGCCACTCCATGCACTGACCCATCAACAGGGCCCTGAGAGAGGAGATCAGGGAGAGCATCACTGTCATCCTCCTGCCCCTCATGAGTTGCCATGAGCAATCTCATGTCAGCCCTCTCAATAAAAAGCTTCAGACGGTTTACTTGAAGAACTCTGTGAAGACTTCTGGGAGTGCCTAGGTCCACCAAGTAGGTGACTTCACCTTTTTTCTCAGGGATGGTGTGGGGGCCACTCCACATGTCTTGGAGAGCTGCTGGGGCCACACTTTCTGTCCTGGCTGGTAAACAGTCAGCACAGCCTTTTGGTAATGCCAAGCTTTCTGAAGCTCCTGGCTGGCATGAAGGTTTTTGCTGGCCTTCTTCTTGTACTCAACCATAGGTGAACGCAGGCCAAAGACATAGTCCACAATATCCTGTTTAGGAGGTTTGAGAGGCTGCTCCCAGCCCCCCTTAACCAGAAAGAATGGACCCCTAACTGGATGTCCAAACAGAAGTTCAAATGGGCTGTAACCCATCCCCTTCTAAGGAAGCTCTCTGTAGGCAAAGAGAAGGCAGTGTAGTAAGACATCCCATTTTTGCCTGAGCTTTTCTGGGAGTCCCATAATTATACCCTTTAGGGTCTTGTTGAACCTTTCAACAAGCCTACTGCACTGTGGATGGTAGGGTGTGGTAAACGTGTAGTTTACACTACACTCTTTCCACATTGCAGTTATGTAGCTAGACATGAAGTTTGTATCTCTGTCTGACAAGACCTCCTTAGGAAAGCCGACTCTATAAAAGACTCCCAGAAGGGCCCTAGCCACCACTGGAGCTGTAGTGGTCCTAAGTGGAATAGCCTCTGGATACCTAGTGGCATGGTCCACCACCACTAGGATGTAACTGTGTCTGGATGCTGTTGGAGGGCTTAAGGGACCAGCTATGTCTATCTCTACCCTCTCAAAGGGAATCCCAACCACTGGAAGTGGAATTAAGGGGGGCTTTGTAGTGCTACCTGACTTACCACTGGCTTGGCAAGTGACACAGGAGCGACAAAACTCCTTGGTGTCTTCAGACTTGTGGGGCCAGTGCAAATGAGGGACAAGCCTGTCCCAAGTCATGCTTTACCCAAGATGTCCTGCAAATGGAATGTCATATGCCAGGGAAAGAAGAAAACCCCAGAATGTCCAACCTCCTGGTAGCACCGGGCTAGGGGTCTCTACACTCAGAGAACAGAAGCCCATCGTCCCAATAGATCCTATGGTACCCACTGACATTCCCTGCCTGCTTAGCTGCAGCTTGCTGTCTGAGCTGTTCAAGAGAGGGGCAGGAGTTCTGCTCAAGACTCAAGTCTGCCATGGAAGGGCCCCCTGCCACCAACAACTCTGCCATGTCAGGTCCAAGTTCCTCTAGGACAGTTCCTTCACGGGGCTAGGATCATCTCCCTCAGGAGACTGATCCTCACTAGGAGTCTGGGAGGAGGATAATTCCTTACCCTTACTGCTCCTTCTCTTAAGAACTAGCTGGTCCATTTTTTGCAGGATTCAGAGGTCCCTCGGTGCGCTAACTCTTTGGCCTCAGCCCTAGTAACAGCAAATGCACTGGCAAAGATTCCCATCATAGCTGCATGTGTCCTGAACTCCACTTCAGACCAGGCTGAAGTTTCTAAGTCATTGCCCAACAGACAGTCCACAGGTAGTTTGGGGGAAACCACAGCTCTTTTAGGGCCAGTTACTCCTCCCCAGCTGAGATTTACAACTGCCAAGGAATGATCAGTCCTGACATTGCTTGCATTGGCCACTTGGTAAAGTTGACCAAGCATGATTTGATCAGGAGACACAAGTTTCCCTGTCACCATAGTGACACTGGCCCCTGTGTCCCTGTATGCCACAGCTTCCTGACCATTACTCACAGGCTGTTGCCTGCACTTGTCCAAGTTAATGGGACTTACTAGTAAAGTGGCAAGTTTCATGTCCCTGTCACAGACAAGGACAGCCTGAGTGGGTATTCTGACTAGGCCAGAACCCACTTCAGAACCCAAGGTTAACCCTATTAATCCCTTTGGGGCACTACTACTAATTGTACTGGTGTTAGGGGCATGAATAGTAGGTTCTTTGGTGTTAGCTTTAGAGTAATTGGGATCCCTTGCTCTGTGGCCTTTCTCCTTACACAGGTAGCACCATGGTATTTTGCCAGAAGAAGATGAGTAGTTTTAGGACCCACCCCCAAGGGAAACGTTTTGGGGACCTTGTGAAGACTCCTTTTTGTCTTTATGCTTCGCCCCACCCTTCTCTTGGGCCTTAGAAGAAACTTGTGTCTTTTGGTCACCTCCACCACCATTGTTTTTCTGCTTAACCCTGGTGTGGACTCATTTGTCTGCCTTCTTTCCCAATTCTTGGGGAGAGGTCAGTTCAGAGTCCACCAGGTGCTTCATAGCCCTCTGTACTTCCAAGGTTTCCTTCTCAAGGGCCAGCTGCTCTCGCTTGATTCTGAGCTTGGCTCTCTCAAGCTTAAGTATGTGGTATTCCCTCTCTAAGGAATCCTCCGTCGGACTAGAGATGGAGGTCCCTATGGAATTGTTAGAGGTGCTGGAATTGGCAGAGGAGGATCTAGACCTCCTTTGAATTCTTTGCACCCTCCCAGGAGGAATAAAGGGGGACCTACCTCTAGGGACACCCTCTGTACTATTCCATGGGGATCAGAGTTCACCAGTGTGGAGTGATCAGACTCTTCCTGGTCATGCTCAGAATTAGTGTCACTGGTGTGAACCACCAATGACCCATCTTCTGGAGCTACCCCACCCACAATGTTCTGCCCTTCTGACCTCCCAGCTTGCTGGAGGTCATCCTGCAGAAGCAGCTCTAACAGTTGCTGAGGGTTAGGGTTGCTATCTGTCTTTAACTTCCTTGATGCAGCCAGGGTCCTAGGTTTTTGGAACTAAGGACCACTGTATCTAGATAATTGGGACTCACTGGCTTCCTTAACTAAAGACATAGTAAACTATGTGTAGTGTGGTGTGGCACCTACCTACCCTAGTGGAAACTAAACTTCAAAAGGATTGTAGAAATGGTTGTGCTAGACCCCCAACTAACAATCCAAAAAGTTCAGTAGAACTTACTAATTTACAAAAAGTATTTACATGTGCCTAATACTAGTGATGGTTTTTCATCTATCCACACATAGATTAGCTGGTAAATGAGTGCAGGCTTAAATCCCAACCACTGCACACCAATGTAGGAGGCTGGCTTAGTATATGGTGCACACTTATTTAAGTAAAGCACCTTGCATAATCCAGACAACCCTTATGGTGATATTAGTGGTCTTATACAACCTTAGAAAGCTCTCTAAGTAGTAGGTGTGGAGAGCAGCCTTCAAGCTCATCCAGAAGGAGTGTTAAGCAGCTTGTTTCAACTGATCTAATCATGTAGTATAGGTTAAACGAAAAAGAACCACACAGTGTATATATAAAAGAATATGTCTTTTTTATTACACAACACTCACTAACACATTGGAATATCTCCTACCCACCCAGACATATAAGCACAAATACACCCAATGCTTCAATTGTAATTAGGTGAGGAAGCACTATACACAGTGGTCTCCAGGGGGAGACCAAACCATATACTACAAAAGTGGAATGCGAACTGTGACCGAAGTTGGGACTTGGACCAGGAGACTCAGAAGAGCTGGGGACACAGGGAACTACCCAAGGTAAGTACCCAGGAACCCCACGGAGGCTGTGTGCAGATTGGAAACACAGCTGTGTACTAAATAGAAGTCAACAGGAAAGTTGCGGTTGCAGTTTTGAAGAGGAAGGACCCTTCCCAGTGGACCTCAAATAAAGCACATGGAAGACAGAAGGTTAGAGATTCACCCCACACGTGGATACCCCAGAAACTAGGATACCTACACCAGGGAAGTCGAGTGCATTGGATCGAAGTGACGTCGGAAACCGCCATAGACCACAATAGAGGATTTTAGCAAAGATGCCGCTGGCGAAGATTGTGCAAGAGTCCGGTGAATCCAAGGGTGGAGTCTTGAAGAGAAAAACCTGCAAGCAGAGGGGACATAGTCTATGCCCCTCGGAGGTGACCAGGAGGCACGGAAAAGCAATGCCCACCGATGACAGACAGTTCAAAGGAGTAGACGGTGACCATGTCGCTGCAGCTGTGAGGACCAGGCAATTCTGAAGAAGACCAGGAGCCATGCACGAGCTGTCCTACTTTGGAAGTCGAGAACCAGGGGTCGGTGTCTGGCACCAAGAAGCCTTGGCAGCTGCAAAAGGCGTTGGAAAGCAAAGAAGGAGCAACGTTGCAACCAGCAAGGTCCAAGGGACTCACCACAAGCAGAAGAGTCAGATCAGGCCCCGAGCAAGCAGAGAAGCCCACTGAAGCAGGAGAAGATGCTCGAGAGGACCCACAGGCCGAAGGCACAGGAGTCGCAAGAGGCCCTCGAGCAGCTCACCAAAGATGAAGGCTCACAGTGCAGAGGATGTGGTAAGAACGTTGATCTTGGGAGGAAGAGATGCTGGAGGCTGGAGCTTCTTGTAGCCTGAAGATCTCTGTAATGCAGAGCCTACAAGCCTTGGCAATGGCAAGTCAATGCAGTGAACAGGGGTTCGGTCCCAGCAGTTCCGACGAGAGATACTGGCCTCAAACTTGCTAAGAGGACCGGTCAGCCCTTGAGAGAGTTGCAGAACTACCACATGTGTTGGCTAGCCTTTCAAAGTCCGTGGGACATCAGGAGCAGCAGACCAGTCAGCTTCATTGTAGTGCCTGCAGATGCAGGGGAGTGACTCCTTCACTCCAAGGGAGATTACTTCGGGTTTCCTTGATGCCCACAGGACTATTGAAGATCCTGGATGAAGCACAGACCCAGATGATGAAGAAGACTTGCAGAGACCAGGAGCAGCAGGAGTCTTCTCTGATGCAGTGTCAGTTCCAGGTGAAGTCCAGCAAAGTCCAAGTGTCCAGACGGTTGAAGAGTAATGTGGTTTCAGGCTTGAGTCTTGTCCCACAATGAGCCAGAGGACCCACACACAGGTAAGCACTTTTATACCTTAAGAAAGGGGTTAAGACGACTCAGGGGTCCCCCCCAAAGGAGGGGCTGGACGATGGGGAGAATACTCCCATGTCCTTTGTCCAGTTTCGCGCCAGAGGGGGAGCCAAGGGATCCCAAAAGTGGTTCCAACTGGAGTAAGCAAGGAGGGCACCAAATGTGCCCTTCAAAGCAGTCTGGTGGCACTGGCAGGCACCCCCAGCCCAGCCCAATACACGAAGTCCTGTCTGGGACATGGTCACACCTCCCTGTGACAGGAAACCTATTGTTCTACCTTCCCCTGCTTGAGCTCAGCTCAGCAGTAGGAGGGCAGAATAATGTCTGGGGTCAGCAGCAGCACTAGCTTGCTGGCAGACCCTGGAAGGCTATTACGAGGAGTACTGGGGACTTCCCGGAGGAGCCCCCAGTGCATTTAATCATACATCCAACATGATAACGGTGTTGGGGTATGATTCCAACATGTTTGATACCAAACATGCCCAGGTTCGGCACAGCCACTATATAGTTAGCCATTTCGTAATGATGGATGGCCACTATATGTATCAAAATGGCTGAACACGCTTACAAAGCCTGGATAATCAACTCTGGGGTTTGTAGGGGTGTCTTGCTCATGCAGGGGCACCCTCACACTTATAACCCAGGACCTTACCTTCAGGATTGAAAATAAAACAAAAACATGCGTTAACAGACTTAAGAAAAGTACCAAAGCGGGAGCTCTCTATGTTTAAATCATTGAAGTATTGTTGAAAGAAGAAATATGTGATTAATGAGACGCCCTAAGTGAGTTTCTGATCCCCCCAATCAGAAGAGGCATGATATTCCTGGCCCCAGATTATCTGGGTGCAACAGCACTGGGTCCAATTTTGCAGGCTGAAAAATCTGGCAGGTAATATAATATGCAGATTAGAATGCAAGCACAGGCTGGCTAGGTCCCTGCATGATACCCTCTCATGGCAGAGCACAGAGTGCTTCCCGATGCTTGCCAGGTCTCCCCTTGCTACCCCCATCCACTCCACTCCCTGCCCTGCAAAGGCCCTGACCACTCCTTCTCGGCACCTGCTTTCCAAAGCGTGCGCAATACACACTAGGTTGCTTCATTTATCTAATTTACCTTGACACATCGGCAGTCAACTGTATGAAGTAAAATAGTGATTCATTATCCCATTTCAAACAGGATTACTTTAGAAGTCATCCCAGAGTCATTGGATGATCATCCAACTTCATTAGAAGTCATTTTCATATCATCAGATATCATCAAGCTCTTGAAGCCATCAGCAAAGCTTAGAAAATTGTGTCTGATGATTTGAGAATGACTTAAAAATAAGTATCTGATAACTCCTCTAGATGAGGTTATCCCTGATGATTTCTGGATGACTTGAAAATGAGTGTCTGATGACTTCACAAGATGAGTTTGCTCTCGATGATTTGAGGATGATTTCAAAACTGGTATCTGATTATTTCACAAGGTTCGTTTGCATTTGAAAAGATGAAATACTTTTCAATCAAGTTACCTTCTGCACAATTTCAGTAAACATCTTTTACTTTGCACATAGGGTGAGCTTCTACATGCATAAAAGACATTCACTATTTCTTTTGTGGTCATTTTATTTATGCCTTTGTTTTCTGCAGGCCTCGAATGTATGGATTATGGGAAAATACTATTTAAATGTGCCAGAGAGTGAGTCACACAGCTAAACCTCACGCTGCAGATTGGTCCGTTTAATAGGCATGGCTAGAGGCAGCTTTAGATGTTGACGGCGCCAATGTCATCAACACAAAAATCATAAAACATAAGGGGAGCAGGAGGGGCAGTGAGTCAGAGGATGAGGACACTTCACCCATTGCTTGTTGGAAATATTGTTCACATTTTGGAACAACTACCACTTCAGCCACTCAGGGTTCAAAAGGTCTGTCATGACTTGTTGGCATCCCTGAGACAAAGGCCATTTCATAGCTCATTGGTGTTTTTCTCACAGAGCGGCACCCTATTTTTTTATGTGTGCCAAATGATTGTTTCCATTGTAGTGTGTGGATTGTGAAGCTTTCATTCACATTGGAAGCTCCCACAGCCCACGGAATGCCAACCCCTCTCTGTAAAGTGACATGAACGGAAGAGGGAGCAGTGAAATCCTGTCAGAGATATATCCTTTGGACAGTGGCAGGGCTGCAAGCTCCCAGAAGCATGACCTGTGCTGAAGCCGCTCCCTAGTATCCATAATAAAATGTACTACAGATGGACACTGGTAAAGCTGCCTTCCATTCTGTTGTTGGTGATAGCCGTGAAACAGCTTGAGGGCCTGATTACGAGTTTGGCTGTGCAGTGCTGGGTCTGTCCTGCTGCCGTAACGCCAAACCCATGGTCAGGCCACCCGCCAAATTAGGAGTTTCCTCCTGTCTGGCGGGCATTTTTTTTGAGTTCCCACTGCAGTGCTTCTAAAAATGTGCACTGCAAAGGGATTTGCCAAAACAGTTCCTGCATGGTATGGACTGAAAAGTCCATGCCGTGCATGAACTGGGGTGCATGCACACAGGGACGCACATGTTGTGCCCCCTGCATGCACCCCAGGATGTAGAGGCACAAGGTGGCCCTGGAGGGCCCCCTTTGTTTCCTCTCTGCCAGAGTTTTCATGGAGGAGGAACTGCCATGAAAACCGTGGTGGAGAGGAAATGCTTAATATGCTTGGCGGGACTGTGGCAGTCCCGCCGGGAAACAGCGTTTACAACGCTGCCATTACATCGCGTTCCTTTTACAACGCGGTCGTTACAACGACCGCCTTGGTAGAATGCAATACCTTTCCATCACAAGTCATTAGATCGACTTGCTGTAGGGGGCGCTCTAACCTAAGGAATAGTATAATTTACTATTCCAACACTTTCCCTACTGTTGCGCACGTTGGAGTTGGAATAGTAAATTATACTATTCCTAAGTCAAGCGCCCCTACAGCAAATTGATCTAATGACTTGCGATGTAAAGGTATCTCGTTCTAACAACGCTGTTGTTGTAACGACCGCGTTGTAATAGAACGCGATGTAATAGCATGCATAGCAACATGCTATATTTGGTCCTGCCAAGCATATTGATGCCTCCTGACCGTGGCAACACAACCAGGGAACGGCGGTTCCCTGGTGACTGCGGCGGGGCAATGATGATCCGACTTCCCTAATCGTAACATGGCGGTCAGGAGATTGTTGCTGCAGCAGCGCCCCCACAAGTCTGGTGGTTGATGCACCGCCAGACTCGTAATCAGGTCCTTAGTGGTGCTCGCAGTATTGGTACAAGGATAGCAAGAAGCTACACTTATTTTCTCTATACCCCACCAAGCTATGGTAGGGTGTCCTGCTTTTGAAGTAGGAACCACTTCGGCCCCTGCCTGGCAGCCTCACATTTCTCAGGTACAACTAGGTCCTCGCAAGCTTCCAGGTCCTCTGAGTGTTGAGACCAGGCAGGGAAGCAGTGAAAGGCGGTGCAGGTGTAAATTCAACACAACAATTTACATCCTGACTGAATGCTTACCGGTTCCAGACACAAGAAAACCTCTTCAAAAGGGAGAAGCCAAAGCTTTCAGAAGGACAGCAGCAGTTGGTAGCACAGTAGGGCAGCATATGGGGCCAACCTTTACATTTACACAATTTACAAGTCTTCCAGCAAGTGAGACTGTCAGAATGTTTCGGTGTGCATGGGACTGTCTGTGGGGCTTCAGTTGTCCACGAACACAAAGAAAGAGATGGAACTGACCACAACCAGGTCCTGCAGTGCAGCAGGGCCTGGTCAGCACAGTGCTTTGGTCAGACATGACTTCAGGGACCCTCTGGATTGGGGGGGAGTATAACCGTAAAGCACTTGGTAGAGGATTTGAAAAATAAAGACGAGGACAGTTGCCTCATTTTCCCACAAGGTATTTAAAAGACGATATGGAAGAATGAGAGTGGATGGTGGTAGCATAGGACAGAGGGTGAAGGGGTAGCCGTTGAAAAAAGTGGGAGGGAGGGGTCGCACCATAAAATTTGATTTTATGCACAAAAGATTCATCAAATGTATTTATCAGAAAATAATAATTGCATGTTATGGTTTTTGCAAATGACGTAAATGAACAGGCCATCGAGACCATTAAGCCAGATTCAAAATTTCAATGGCGGCATCTTTGGCTCGACATTACACTACTCAACATTTTTGACAGTCAACCGACAATCATTCTGTCAATTCCCTGCTTGGTAATCTAACATTTGTCCTGTGTGAACAGTCAAATGTATTTCGATGTATCAGATTAGTTGTCAATTGGATTACTATAAACCCTAGCGTCAGACGCGATTCTCTCACTTTTTTTGTAAACTTGATGTTCTATGGATTAATCACTTATTTTTAGACAAGAGAAAACCGAAACCACGCACTATGGTGAGAAGCACGGGAAACCACCTTATCATTGGTGGGTTACTTGGAAATGCTGGTGAGTGGGTTGCACAGACATGTCATGACAGTTTGCAATGGAGAAATGCATACCTGAAAACCATCAAGTCTAAAAACTCCAGAATTGTCTGATTTTGCTGATATCTCCAATAGCATTTTATAGTTTTGGAGCTGAGTCCACACGCTATATTGCATAAAAGGGCAGGTTTACTAATATTTTGTGCCCAGTTTGCGTCACAAAAGTGATGGAAAGAACTGCAAAATGTTTATTTGAGAAGTTTTGTTGAAAAGTTGGGCGAAAGTAATACAAAGCAACGCCGTGCACTGCTTTGCATTACTTTGCATCAAGGGGAAGTTCCACCAGTGGTACATGGGCGTTCGCTTGCAATCACCAATAGTTTTTGATGCAAAGTCTTCTCAACAATAGTCAGGGCCACTGGAATTATGTGATTGTGTGGCCATGCAATTTTCGCATAAATATAGATTTGCCGCATTTGCTGCATAATTCATTATCTGCTGCATAATCTGCAGATTTGAACAAAAAAAACGTTTCTAGCTCAAAGGGTTCAAAAGTTACTAAAAATGCAGCGGCTCGTGTTACAGAGCAGTGGAAGGTCTTTTGCAAAGGTTGACTGGTCACCTTTCTGTTGCTTATTGCTATATTTGGGTATTTACTATTTAACTGGTACTAACAATGTGCACCCAAAGCTCAGACAGCATTAAGATGTGAAAAAAGTACAAAATAATGATGTAACACTATTTAAAAATGTGCCGCATTATACCTCATAATTTGCCTTTTCTTGCCGCATAATTTACTCAACCCTGCAGCATATGTTGGGCCGCTCCTGCCACATAATTCCAGTGACCCTCACAATAGTAGACAGGGTTTGAGCCAGAAAAGAATACCTCCTTGAGGAGTATTGTGTACAGGAAGGGTACACTTCCAGCAAAAAACCTATGCTACACTCATGGAGATACTTTTCCATTGTGGTAGCCTGATTGTGCGTCAGCGCTAGGGAAGAAAGCAGGAGCAACATATCTTAGTAAATGTGGTGCTGTCCTGATTTCTCCCTCTCACGCAACGCATCACAGAAACCTGGGTTGCTGTGCTGCAGTGCACAATATATTAGTAAACATACGCTAAAGAAAACACATTGCCACCATAACAAAATGCAACACAACAAATATTCATACACGGTGTCACACGTTACCAAATCCCACAAAACCGCTTTCATAATACAGTGATAAAAGATGTTTGCACCAATCACTACCTTAACACCACTCAGAAATGTTTTCTGCTGAAATATGACTTTAAAGCTAGATTGTGAGTTTAAGTACTTCTTTTGCTACATATTTATCACCATTTATTCTCAACTCCTTCCGCTGTTGCTTAAGTAAATTACATGCATTTTCCACTTCCCCAACGACTAACATCCAAGTCCTTGACTCATGCAGTTATGCAATAAAAAAATCTCCCTGGGCGGAGTTCTCACTTGGCAGCTATAATTACTTAATCACACTGATTAATACCAATTATGTCCCAATCTACCCTTTCGTAATGAACTGATTTCTCCATCAAATGAAAGACTAAAAAAAAAACCAGTAAGATCTGTAAACATGTGCCACTCAAACTAATGTGTTTGTTTCTAGTTGGGGTGTAGGGCCAGGGCTCCAGATTGCTGCAGATCCGGCTCGCCTGGACCAGGGCTTCTGCTGTGCTGCTGGGCATGGGCTTAGTCTGCATTGCATTGCTATGACGTCAGGCTGTGTTGGAGTGCAAGGGCTCCTTGTAGCGTTGCAGGATCTGCGTCCCTGGCTGTGCTGCAAAGTCAGGAAGGTGGATTCTATGTTGTGCTGCTGGGCCAGAGCAGGAAGGCTTCATGAATGTACTAGGGTAGGAAGGATCTAGGCCAGTGCTTCCTAAATATTTTTAGAACCCCCAAACTAGTTTTTAGCATGACAAATGTTTGCGCCCACCTAGCTTTAATGGGCACGAGACAGGCAATTTTTTAATATAACCATAGCATTCTGTGGTAGCACATTGTTTTTCCAGACAGCCCATTTCCCATTGAAATGGCCACTAAATTTATACAGACATACAGTTTTACTACACATCATAATATGTGGAAATTGGGTTTCAGTGGATATTGATAATGTGTGCATCACCAAGAAAAAATTTCTTGATTTGTTTTGATCCTATTAAAATCTTTGTTTCAAAAATTACAAAATTACAAATGAAAAAAATATATGCTTCACTTTTGCTTTTCGAATGATGAATGTGTATGGTTCATTTACAGGTATTAACTTTTCTTTCTCACTCTCTGTACCACAGCAAGATTGTCATATAATTCACTTTACTTTTCTTTCTCTGAATGCAAAGTGACAGGAGTTTGCAAACATGTTAAAAAATACATAATAAGCAATTAGTCAGAAGACATTTAACCTCTGTCATTGAGGCGCAGCAAATGCGACAAGATAAATACAGAATTTAAAGGCATCTTTATTTATTGCTTGTACTTTCATGACCCACCAACAATCGGCTAGCAACCCACCATTAGGTTGCGAACCACAGGTAGAGAAAAACACTGATCTAAGCACTATTTCAGGGCTGGTATAGGAGGCCTCTAGACTGTGGATCCAGGTTATGCGACATGCCCTGGACTCCAGACTGTGCTGCAGGAGTTCCAGGCTTTGCTGCAGGACCAGGGCTCATGCTAGCAGCAGGACAAGGGTTCTGGTCTGTATCTTATGGTTATGACTCCAGGCTGTGTTGCTGAGCAAGGACTCCTTGCAGTGATGCATAAATAGGGTCTCCAGAGGTGCTGTAAGGCCAAGGAGGGTTCTGTGGTTGCACTGCTGGCCAGATCAAGAAGGCTTCATGATTGTAGTAGGGGATGAAGGATTTATGCTATGCTGCAGGCCTGGATTGTGAGGGCCAGGGACTGTGCTTCAAGGCAGGGACTCCAGCCTGTGCTGTAGGGCAGGCTGTGCTTGGACAGGAGTGCTTCAAGCTATGCTGCATGGCAGAGGTAAGAGGGCTCCAGGCTGTGCTGCAGGCAATGGATTGTTGAAGGCAGTACAGTAAGGCTGGGATAAGAGACAGTAGACAATGCTGCTAACCAGGGCATTCCAGGTAGTGCTACATGGCAGGCTGTGCTGTAAAAATTAGACAGGAGAGATCCACGCTGTGCTGCATGGCAGGGGTAGGAGGGCTCCAGGCTGTGTTGCGGTGGATGGATTGTTGAAGGCAGTACTGTAAGGTTGAGATACGAGAGTCATAGACAGTGCTGCTAAGCAGGCTGGTCAAGACTGTGCTACAGAGCAGGATATGCTGCAGAGATAGGACAAGAGTATGCCACACTGTGCTGCATGTCAGGCGTAGGAGGGCTCCAGGCATTGCTGCAGGTATTGTTGGACTGCTGTAGGTGGGCTGTAGGGCTGGAATAGGAGGGCTGTAGACTGTGCTGCTGGCAGGAAGACTCCAGGCTTTGCTGAAGGGCAAGCTGTGCAGCAGGGCTAGGACATGAGCGCTCCACACTGTGCTGCATGGCAGGTGTAGGAGGGCTCCAGGTTGTGCTGCAGGAATTGCTGGACTGCTGTAGGTGGGCCGTAGGGCTGGAATAGGAGGGCTGTAGACTGTGCTGCTGGCAGGAAGGCTCCAGGCTGTGCTGCAGAGCAAGCTGTACAGCAGGGTTGGAACATGAGAGCTCCACAGTGTGCTGCATGGCAGGTGTAGGAGCGATCCAGGCTCTGCTGCCAGGATAGTTGGTCTTCTGTAGGCTGTACTGTATGGCTGGAATAGAAGGGCTATAGACTGTGCTGCTGGCAGGAAGGCTCCAGGCTGTGCGGCAGGGCAATCTGTGCTGCAGAGCTGGGACAGGAGATATCCACTCCATGCTACATGGCAGGGGTAGGTGGGTTCCAGGTTGTGCTGCGGTGGATAGATTGTTTGAGGCAGTGCTGAAAGTCTGGTATAGGAGGGCAGGAGTCTATGCTGTACGACAGGGAGGCTCAATGTAGAGCCAAGGCAGGAGGGCACTACGCTGTTCTGCATGGTAGGAGTAGGTGGGCTCCAGGCGGTGCTGCAGAAGTTTCTGGACTGCACTAGGTTGGGTGTAGGGCTGGAATAGGAGGGCTGTAGACTGTGCTGCTGGCAGGTAGGCTCCAGGCTATGCTGAAGGGCAAGTTGTACAGCAGGGATGGGACAGGAGAGCTCCACATGATGCTCCATGGCAGGTGTAGGAGGGCTTCAGGCTGTGCTGCAGGGGTTATTGGACTGCTGTAGGTGGGCTGTAGGGTTGGAATAGGAGGGCTTTAGACGGTGCTGCTGGCAGGACGGCTCCAGGCTGTGCTGCAGGGCAAGCTGTACAGCAGGGCTGGGACATGAGACCTCCACACTGTGCTGCATGGCAGGTGTAGGAGGGCTCCAGGCTGTGCTTTTGGGATAGTTGGTCTGCTGTAGGCTGTATTATAGGGCTGGAATAGAAGGGCTGTAGACTGTGCTGCTGGCAGGAAGGCTACAGGCTGTGCTGCAGAGCTGGGACAGGAGATATCCACTCCATGCTACATGGCAGGGGTAGGAGGGTTCCAGGTTATGCTGCGGTGGATGAATTGTTGGAAGCAGTGCTGTAAGGCTGGTATAGGAGGGCAGGAGACTGTGCTGTAAGGCAGGGAGGCTCAATGTACAGCCAAGGCAGGAGGGCACTACGCTGTTCTGCATGGCAGGAGCAGGTGGGCTCCAGGCTGTGCTGAAGGGATTGTTGGACTGCTGTAGGTTGAGTGTAGGGCCGGAATAGAAGGGCTGTTGACTGTGCTCCTGGCAGGAAGGCTCCAGGCTGTGTTGCAGGGAAAGCTGTGCAGCAGGGCTGGGATAGAAGAGCTCCACGCTGTGCTGCATGGCAGGTGTAGGAGGGCTCCAGGTTGTGCTGCAGGGATTATTGGAATGCTGTAGGTGGGCTGTAGGGTTGGAATAGGAGGGCTGTAGACTGTGCTGCTGGCAGGCAGGCTCCAGGCTGGGCAGCAGGGCAACTGTGCTGCAGAGCTGGGACAGGAGAGCTCCACGCTGTGCTACATGGCTGGTGTAGAGGGCTCCAGCTTGTGATGCAGGGAATGGATCACTGTAGGCTGTCCTACAGGATTGGTATAGAAGGGCCATGGACTGTCCTGTACAGTAGAGGGTCTCCGGGCTATGCTGGAGGCACCAACCTATTTCTGTACTGGGCTCCAAACTATGCTGCATGAACAGGCATCTAGACTGTGCTGCGGAATCAGCTTGCCTGGGTTGGCTGCTTGGTAAGAGTTCCAGGCTGTTCCTCAGTGCCAATCATTCATGCTGTGCTGCAGTGCAAGCATTCTAGTCTGTATTACATGACAATGGCTCCAGGCTGTGCTGCAGGGCAGGGTATGGATTGCTATAGCATGTGCTGCATGGCAGGGCCTTGCAAGGTACACGCTGTGGTGCAGGGTTGCGGATTTACAGATACAGGCCTTGAAAAGCTCTTGAGAGATAGGTCTTGCTGTCTCTGTGTCAGAGGAACCTGTCCTTTGCTGCTTGGCACATCAGAGGTGCTAGGTGTGGGTGTTATTTAGATTTTAGCAGACTGGATACTCCGTTGAAATGTCTTGGATATCATTTATACTGTATTAAACGTGCCATAGGCTATAATGAAATTGGTGGGCCAAAGTACCTACAACATTTTTGATGGAGTATTCCATCTTCAAACTCTAAATCAGCCCCTGATGTAACGTAAAACAAGTGTCTAGTATATAATGCACTTGTAATAGTTTGTGATTGAGTTACCCCTCTACCACACTCCGTCGTCCTATGGCCTGATTTAGGCCTCGATTTACTAAGTGCATGTGTTGCCGTTGCATCGCGTAAGGCGATGCAAGCCCTTAAGTCAGATTTTCCGAGTGACGCAAAGCTACCTTGCATGGTTCTATGTGGCTTAGTAAATCTAGAGTAACATAAGGCAGTGTAAGTTGCAGCCCTTCATTACTCTGCGTTAGGAAGGTGTTCCATGGGTGTGGTGTGGGCGCTGACAGGCATCCACCATGGATTTTGGCAAATTGCCAGATTTACCAAAAATAGTAAACCTGGGAATGCATCAAAATGGTAAGCCAACCATCCCAACGAGGTGTAACTAGGAGAAATATGTTTATTGCTCCTCGTTAGTTCCTCTTCCTATGTGTACTGCATTTTGCACCACACGTAGAAAGAGGTAAAAGCCTCTGAATGTTTTTTGCAGGAAGGTGTCCCTTCCTGCACAAAAACAATCCTGCCAGTAATGCAGACACCCTTGCACCAGGGTGCAAGGCAGCACTTAGTGAGCCAGCACAGAGAGAGAGAGAGCAGGAATGTGCCATATCTTAGTAAATATGGCGCATTCCTGGTCTCTCTATTTGACGAAGCACAACAGTTGTCCTGCATTGTGCCAAATGTTAGTATATCTGGACCTCGGAATATGGCGAATGGATATTCTTCCACAAGCATGACGGATATCCTGCCTGCTTCAGGATGTAATGCACTTGTAATAAGGCAGATAGGATATCCGCCATGCTTGTGACAGATGTACTCGTACATCAGATTTTAAATCAGGCCCATAGTCTTTTCATAAATAATTACCACTTTTACTGTGTCAAGAGCAGAAAATAGGGACGCAGTATATATTTTGCATCTTTGGCAATCAATATATATTTGTGCATTAGTGTCATTAGTATATGTTCATGCAGTGATGGCGATCAGTGCATGTCCAGGTTTTGGTTGTAATTCCTTCAACAAGCAGCACTATGAAAGTACACTTACTCACTTGTTGCAGTGCAGTCACTCTATGTTGCAGTGGCTCACTCATTTATCCACTCAATCATTGCTTTCCTACCTTGTGGCCTCTCCCACTGATGTATTCATTTCAGAAGGCGCCACCACTGACCTGCGAACTTGTGTCATACAGCAGCAACATGGTTCCTTCCTCACTGGTTCCCTCTTCATTACTGTCTGATGTTCTCTTTCAAGTCTATTAATATCTTGGTATTCCTATAACATATTGGTATACCTCCCAGCATTCAATGACCAAAATATGTATTAGGATTTCTCAGGTTTGAAACATGATAATTGGCATAATGATGACATAATGGACATCATAAGAAATGAAATCACATGATGTTACGTAGATCAGATCACAGGTAATGACAAGATAGTCTTGGATACTTAGGGTATCAACACAGGGCACTAGATCAAACTGATTGAGATATCTTATTGTATGGCACTGGAAGAGCATTGACAGCCCATTCTTTCCTTGCAGTCCATATGTGGTATGCATCTTTACCCTTGGCGTTTTCCAGTTTTATTGCTGCCTCTGTCTGTGGCCATCAAATACATCCGTTTCCAGCTTTCTTACTACTCTCAGGCCCTACATGGTCTCTGAACTGACTCTTCTTCACTCAAGCGCAGTGCACACACAGGCTTTAACATTATCATTAGTTCCCTGTGCCTTTAAAAGTCAGGACTGGGGCGTGGCTTGGCCCTCGAAGGTGGTGGGTATGCACCACTGATAATCCTGCGCATCTAAGCAAGCACCAACAACCTCTAGAGAAGGAAAAGAGGGGTGAGACAGTGTGCTCAGGTCGGACCCCTGGGGGAGACACGAGAACTCAGGAAACAGCAGTGTGCCAGCTGTGGCCTGTCCTGGGGCTGTATTATGGAAAGTGCCCTGGGGGTGCAATGAGAATGTGGCCTGCTTTGCCCAACTGTAAGACAACAAGGAGGGACTAAGGGCCACTTGAGTAGGTCCAGCATACAGGCCCACGGAACCACAACAAAACGAGGTATGCTGTTCCTAAAAGAGTCCTACAGATCAATGGGTGAAAAGGAGAGCATGTGAGTGCTCATGAAGGTCAGAGAAAATCTTTTCTCCTTTCAGAAAAAGACCCTCACACACCCAGCCAGCTAGGTGTCATGCTTCATCACTGGGTCTGCTCCTTATCGGGTCGGCGCTGCAATACCCGATCGGCACCCGTGATGGGGCCTTCTTGGCGGAGGTCTTTTTTCTTAGCCGTTAGGTGAGGTGCGAGTGAGGGCCCTAGTGAGTGTAGATGTGAAAATGTGTAGTGTGTGCTATCTAAAACAGGAGATAGTGATCCATCCAAAACTATTTATTGACAATGGTCACTATCCTGATTAAAAACCAGTAAGAGGCGCACGCGTCTGCTCAAGGATTGCAGGGTTGTGTGCTCAAACTCAGGTCAACATGTTTCTTGCCTACTGTTAAGTTAACGGCAATTCTTCAGGACCTAATCTTAATTATTCTACACTTTATGGTTGGTGGTTTGTTCATTACACAGTTCAGTGACCACCCATACAGCACCCTATAAAGTGGTACCTGTCAATCAAACTCAATGCCTGTAGGAGAAAAGAATCATAAAGGTTAAAAACATCATTCAACTGTAATCTGCAGTACAACCCACGTGCCAAGGTCTATGAGTATAACCAAGTTGTTGTGATACTGAAGAAACAATTGTGAATGATGAGCATGCTTCACACATAATGGTGTATGTGATCATGCGTATGGCGAGTATAGACAAAATATTAAGATAAAAACAGAAGTAGCAAGGAAAAAGCAAAAGATCGATGTGTAACAGCACTCACCCAACTAGGGTCATTTCAATGCCTCAAGGTGTCACAGCAGGCGAAAGCACTATCAGATTCAGAGTCCTAATAAAGGTACGAAGAAGGACATTAATATAGGCTAGGTGGAGGTTGCCAAAAACGGGGCCCGAAAGGGGAGCATCCCTTTGAGAAACCGATGGCTATCACCTAGAAATAACAATGTTTCCCACACAATGGATGCAGGCGACAGTCAGGGGATGCGGTGTGCCGCACACTCCAGCTACTCACTCTCACCAGATAGTCAAGAAATATGCACTGGCGGGCGACAACCACAAACCCATAGTCTCTACGGCAACCAAGGAGGGTAAAAGAGACAGTAAAAATATGCTCAAGAAAGGAGCGCGCGGAGAGCAGGAACAAGGCCGTACCGTATCGCCATCCACTCCTTAGGCAATTAGAAGGGTGTATTCACTCGGCCAACCTCTTCAATTCCGAAACTCATATAGAGTAAAAAGGAAGGTGAGGGACACAAAACAAAGCCGGTCCCGCATCACGGTCACTCCTAACAAGGCGGAACAATTCCATGTATCAAGTCGAAATGACAGCCAACCGGTCCCACATTATTATGCTCAGTGACCAATACTCACGTGTGTCGCTCCGTTCGATCGCGGTCGACCTACCCCTCACTCTGCCGGACCCGGGTGGATGTACCAACTCACTCGTGTTCGAGTGATATTACCCGGTCGGTCAGCGGTGGAGGCAGGACTTCCGGTATCAAATTTAGAACAAAGACTAGAGCGTCAACAGCCACTTCCGGGTACCACATTGGAATCCCCATTGCGTGTGTATTAATGTAGGTATGCCCAATGACCCTATTGTATGTTGCTATACAATGGTAGACAACTGATCACTAAAATTATATGTAGAAGAGTCTGGTAATAACAAGGACTAGTATTCCAAACAGCTAATGTAACAAGGTAACTGATAACCTGCCCAACCCCAGAGGCACTTTGGTATTACAGAAAGGGTCACTGACACTTGTGCGACCCTTTTTGTAATACAGATAGCTCTGGTGCACATATATCGCCAACGCTATCACCAGAGGGAGTTCCATGATTTACATGGGGCCATGGGGCCATGGCCCCATGCAAATGAGGGAATCCCTTTGCCTCTGCAACCGCGCTCTATTATAGACAAGGGCAAAGAAGCTGTCAGTGTGCCCCCTGATAGCAGGCCTCTGGGGGGGAAAGGGGGTCTCATGGACCCCCCCCCAAACATCCCCTTGCAGGCAGGTGCAGTCACTCACTGTATTCACCAGCAAGGGGATATCTAATCCCCCTTAAAAGTGCAGGAGGGTTGCTGCCTGCACAGTGAAACACAGAGCGGCTGCTTCAAAGCCACTCCGTATTTCACTTAAATGCTCAACCCCCAGGGCAGCACAACTTCATGGCTGCCTTGGGGCAGCTCATTCAATATAATGCGGCGCACTCTCCTTGTTTGTGCAGGGCTCACCTTTTGAAAGGTGCGCCCGGTGCAAACAAAGAGAGCATGCCTTATTCTGAAATATTGCCCCTGGGAGCCTTTCGTGATGGAGCGTTTCTGGAGGTTTCATGGTGATAGGTGGATCAGAAGAAGCTAAATGCTGTGCCGATGGAGAGGGAGTAATGCAGCAGGGAAAGACCACGTGATGCTCTGCTGGGGCCGGAGTGAGTGTCAACAGTGCGAGAGGAAGACCTGCTTGCCATGAGCCAATATGGGCCGTATTACGGAAAGCACCTCAGGGGCATAACAACAACATGCGCCTGCTTTGCGCGCCCCCAGTGCACTTCGGAATTGCAGATTGGGCAGCAGACACTTGTGCGCCCCTTTCTGTAATACAGATAGCACTGGCACACAAATAGCACCAGCGCTATCACCAGAGGATGTTCCCTCATTTGCATACGGGCATGTCCCCATGCAAAAGAGGGGACCCCCTTGCTGCCGCCCCGTATTATAGACGCCTGCGCAGAGGCAAAAAAGCTGTCAAGGGGGGCACTTTTGAACTCTTTTGACCCGCCACTTGTTTTGCTGCTAATCTTGAGGTCTGGGTCCGGGGACAGAGGACTTCAACTTCCAGCCTGCAGTGCGGCGATGCCGCCAACAACCCGGGGAACGCGCCTGGAGGTGCATAAATGGCCTGCAAGGCTCCCGCAGTGCAGGAGCCGCTTTTGAACTTTTTTGACCTGCCACTTGTTTTGCTGCAAATCTTGAGGTCCGGGGACAGAGGACTTCAACTTCCAGCCTCAGTGCAGTCACGCCACGCCGCCAACGACCCGGGGAACGTGCCTGGAGGTGCATAAATAGCCAGCAGGGCTCCCGCAGCGTGGGACGTGCGTGGGTGTGCCCGGGCAAAGCTTGGGCCAAGGGCGGACCCGTCTGTGCCCATCCAAGACCGGAGGAGGCTGGGCTGGGCCTACCCTCTTGGTCTCATTTTTTGTTTTATCTCCTCAGACCTCAGCCCTCTGCTTAGTAGGCTCATCCACCTTCCTGCTTCTCCTACAGCTCATGCTTCAATTTTCATGACAGCCGCGGAGGACCAGGTAGGGAGTAAACTTCTTTCACACCTATTCTTATATATCCACATTAAATATTTGCTGGCTGTACATCTGGAGTATTAGCATCTCAAATGGTCAAGGAGTTGGATCCTCAAGGAAAGTGTGCTAACCCAGTCTGGAAGTTTTGTATCTCCCTTTGTGAATCGAGCTGACTTTAACACCCTACCCGTTTTTAATAAGAACTCTTAATTGTGCAGGGCGGGCGAAGGGCCGACCCGGGCGTCCTTACTCTTAAAGGATGAAGCATACTAACAATGGGTAAGCGCAGGGGGATGGCTGGTTCTACAAGTAAAGAGCCCACGCATACTGGTAGCACCATGGACGCCTTTTTGCAGTGCGCAGCTGGGGTCTTGGACAAAGAAATTGAATTGGTGGTCAGACGTTTATCTTGTTCACCTTCCCACCCTCCTCTATTCATTTCCCTGGTTACCCCACATGCTGGCACTCAAACTCGGTTACACCCCCATCCGGTAGACCGGGTTGAGCTGTTGCCAGTTCAAGCGGGTGGTACTGTTCCTCTCTCCCAATTAGTCATCACCCGGCACTGTGCGCTCATGCCAGCCTCTGGGTTAGGATTGGGCAAACTTTCTGGAATTGGCTTGAGCTTAGGAGGCGCAAAGATGAAGCGCCCTTCGGTGGGGGGACCCTGAAGGAAGTAAGAAATCTGGTCCTCAGCTAACCCCAGCAGCACACTTAGTAGCGCCCAACTTGGATGCAATTTCTTTAGACATGCTTCAAGCTGCCTTGCTGTCAGCACTCGATACCAAACTGGATCCCATTTTACATCGTCTCGCTGCACTAGAAAAGAACCTCTCCGAATTGACAGCCTCTTTGCAAAGGGACCGCGCTTCTCTTACAAGTCTTCCTCTTGTAAGACCCATGACCTCGACCGCTATCTCTAGTTCTAACGGTAGAGGTGCGGGGCGGGAGCCAGAGTGGTGCACATCGCTACACAGCAGCCAAATCCCGTGGCAGCAGTCACAACGGCATCAACTATGACCCGGACTGATTTTCAGGACCATACAACCATTCGTAGGGGGGATAATATCTTGAACCCAGCCTCCTCTCAGTCCTGCCAACCCCAAAGTGTTAAAGTAGGCAGTTTGTATTGTCCTGATGATAGGCGAGATGGGTCTGATGTCATGCCCCCGGGGGACACTAATTACCATTCCCTTAGTGTGGGCTCTGTTCACCTCCCTCCTGAGTCTACCCCACTCGTTGTGGTGTTAGCTAACGTACCGCGTCTGGATCCTGGTATTAAAGAAGACTTTTTCCATCTGAATAATAAGGTGGTGCACTGGCATAATTCTAACATTGTCCCCGGCCCTAGGGTGGAAAATCAAATTCTTATGGTGCGCCGGACACAGTGGGTTGGTAGTACTAGGAAATCTTGGCAGGGGGATTGTATTATTGTTAATTTTAATAACCCATGTTGGAATTGAAACGTAAAATTGCCATATTACTCGTATTTTACCCAATATTATGTTAGCATTTATATAGTTAATACATTAAATATGCATGTTGTATGTATACGCAA
>CAWUFW010025194.1:0-48693 GCA_963921515.1 Calotriton arnoldi
TGGTGGTCTGTGCATCCGCCAGCACGGCGGTGGTGCTTCCGCCCGCAATCCTAATGGGCCCCTAAGCTATTTAAAAATCTTTAAACTTAAATTTCCCACTCCAGTGAGTGCAACAGTAGGGAAAGTGTTGGATAGCGGAGGGTTAAAAATTACGATTCCCACTCCAGTCAATTCAAAATTAGAAACAAACAAAATATCAACAACAAAAATTATTTGAAAAAAATATATATAAATATGTAAAAAAATAAAAACATATAATGTTCAATACATTTCACAAATATTATATTAAATAAAATATAAAAATATTTTTCACACAAGGAAATAGTTTTAGTTTCAAATTATAAACAAAAACATTATTACATACATTTATCTTATTTACATCCTACCCTATAACACCACACAATTCACAACCCACATCTAAATTAAAAATAAAATGTACTTCCATAATTAACATAATTAATTATCAAATAAATAAATATTATTAATTAAAAAACTAATTAACACATAAAAAATAATTAACTTCCCATCCTTTACCCCCATAAACCCCACAACCCATATGTAAAATTAATTACACAATTCTCATATTTAATTTTCAATTAATGAAATATTATTAATTAACTAAATATTAATTAATTAAAAATAAATTACTTCCCACCCTTTACCCCTATGTACCCCACAACCCACACCTTAAAATAATTACACAATTCCAATATTTAATTTTCAACTAATTAATTTATAATAATTAACAACGAATTATTAATTAAAAATAAATTACTTCCCACCCTTTACCCCTATAAACCCCACAACCGCACCTAAAATTAATTACACAATTTCAATATTTAATTTTCAATTAATTAATATTAATTAACAACTAATTATTAATTAATTACAAATAAATTACTTCCCACTCTATACCCCTATAAACCCCACAACCCGTACCTAAAATTATTTACACAATTTCAATATTTAATTTTCAATTCATTATTAATTAACAACGTATTATTAATTAAAAATAAATTACTTCCCACCCTATACCCCTATAAATCCCACAACCCACACATAAAATTAATTACACCATTTCCATATTAAGTTTCAATTAATTATTAATGTTAATTAACAACAAATTAATAATTAATTAAAAATAAATTACTTCCCACAATTAACACTATAAAATATCAATTAAATAAATATTAATAAATAAAAACCAACATTAATTTATTAGAATTAAATTACTTCCCACCCTATTCCCCTATAAACCCACAATCCGCTATGGAACAAAAAAATGCAAAATTTAATTAAAATAAAATTGATAATTACTAAAAATTTAACACATATATTAAAAAACATAAACAAAACTTATACAAAACAATACATCACATACATTTAAAATATATACCAAAATACAAAACACTAAAAAAACAAAACAAAAAAAAACAAAAAACGATATTTTAAACAACTATGGGGCCGATTCCGATTCGGGCAGGAAATCTCTCCGACCGAGCCGGACCCGGAGAGATTTCCGACCGAATCGGACCCTAGCAGTCCGACCGAACGAGTACGATGCGTGCGCATGCTATCGGACTCGATTCGGTCGGACTCCCATTGAAGTCAATGGGAGCCGGTCGTACAACGCGTACGCGGGCTCCCATTGACTCAATGGGTGCGAGGCGAAAAAGGGCGCCCCCTATAGCGGGTACGCGTCGAAGCGGGTCGCGCCGAACACGCACAGGTAGGGGGACCCATGGGTCCCCCTGTGTGCGACTCGCGCGGCTAGGCATACAGGGGGTCCGACACGGACCCCCAAAGTGCGGCTCCGACTGCTCTCTTGAGCCGGACGGCGCGAGTCGGTCGGACTGCTCGCGGCGCGCATCGTACTTACCCGGCCGGGGAATGTCTCCATTGCGCGGTGCCGGTCGTGTCCGTGCGAGTCGGTCGGAGCGGTTGGGTCCCGCGAACGAGTCGGTCGGCGATTTCGCGTACGTTCGCATCGTACTCGCTCGCACGGACGCACGTCCGACTCGGTCGGAAACAGGGCGTCCGAATCGGATCCGGTAAAGCCGAATCCGATTCGGAGCCCTACCGGCCGAGATCGGAATCGACCCCTATATTTTTGCAAACGTTATTAGTGGCATCTATATATTTAAAAACAATATTTCTTACCTTAAATTCGATATTCTTGACCACCATATTCTTGCTGTCAATATTTCCCAGTGGCGATATTTAGGACTCAATATTCCTGTACTTCGATAATTCCGACTCGTTTTTTTGTCTGCACACCACAATATACATATCCCAATGTGTAGGTATTAGCCATGGCCCACAGATTCACGATCCCTCAGGTGTGATGTTCATCCTGTGATATACCAAATGTATGCTAGGAATTTGTGGCCTAGGTTAATGTGCATTTGACCAGGTGAGACAGAGGGTCATCTTTCATAGACATGTGGTGCAGCGCAATTAATCATATTGCTTCCCCAAACTGTGCGAATATGAAAGTGCAGGGTTGCGCTGTGTTTAGGACAGTACAAGGCATCCCTGTGCTTTCCCTTCTGCTGTTGCACATTCAGCTGGCAATCACCAATGCAGGTACGCTTGAACTATGGTGCAGGGTTGCCTGCTTTGGTGTACACCTGCTGTATGTGCCCCACCGCATGAAGTTAATACAGGAATGCAATGATCTTGTAGAAATGGTACATTGCTGCTCTTTCATTTTGAGTTAGGTAAGCCCAGTGATCCAGCGATCTGGGACTAATACATTTCTTATAGTCAAGGCCCAATTTCATTACCCACCAAATCCCTTCACGCTGGGTTAGTGTATTTCCATAAATGAACCAAATTTATCAATCTCCAATTTGTAATTTCATTCTAGTATGCCAATTATGGCGATGCGATCTTTTTATAGTTGACAGTGTTTGGCAAACTAATACTTAGTTAAAAAAAAATACTCATAATCTAAATATATACACCTCTAAATAAAGACAGACTCATATGTATATTTATAATGTTTATCTAAATAATGTGAAATAATGCTCCTCTGTACCAACATACAGCACAAACCATAGATCATCACAGAGCAAACAACATTAGAAGAGAAAATGACAAATTCATATCAATGACAATGCATAAAGGAGTGGAAAGGCATAGAGACAAAAGATTCAGAGACAAAATACATTTGCAAATGATTATGCAAATTCAGATTTCAGTCTATACTAACCCAAATAGGAATAAGAAATCTACTCTCTGGCCATGAGAGCAGAAAGGCCCCTCAAGAAGATTTGAAGAGGCAAAGACTAAGGGCCCGATTACAATGGCGTACGGAAAAGCCCTCCAACCACCATGGCATTGGGAAAAATCCCCCCGCATGACCCGCGGCATTTCCGCCGGCCAAATTACGATGCAATGTACGCAAAATCACACTGCGGCGGACAGATGTCACAAAAGACTGTCCACCACGGTCGGTAAAGCTGCAAATCCAACCGCAGCGGATGGGGAAAGGCCGCTCCTGCCGCGGCATGACCGCACGGCTAATTACGATGAGAATGCAGAGCTGGCGGACCGAGCACTGCGTCCGACCGCCGCGCACGCACATAGGCCAAATGAATGGCAGACGGAACCAACTTCACAACAATGCCCGAAATGTGCTTCTACTCCCTGCAGCCCTCAATCACAACACACACGCCACAATGATACACCCCAACTTGCTCCTGGTAAGGAAAGCCATGCGCAGCATGGAAGAGACATCTGGAGGTCATCACACATGTGGACACACCCACATACCACAGTATAAAACCAATACCTTCCTGGACCAGCATCCTTTGCAAACCACAAGTCGAGACAGGACACACCTCACACACTTCACATATCTCCATCACTACCTTGCACCCTGCACCCCTCATTCAATTGCACTATGCCCCCCAAGACAATGCCCAAATCCACCGACTCAGAGTTGAGAGTGACGGTAGACGAGACAATCAAGGTAGAACCACATTTGTTTGGGCACCTGGTCCAACACACCCTACCTGCACGCAAGACTCTGATGTGTGCAAGGATCCACAGCAAAGACAATGCCGTAGGGACATCTGGAAGCGGTGGGGCGACCTCAAGGGCCGGGACAAGCATCGGGCACAGAGGAACCACGCAGCATCCCAGAGAACTGGTGGCGGCCCTCCCATTCCACCACTAACCTACACCGAATGGGAGGAGAAGGTGCTTGCCACATTGCAGCCAGAGAGTCTCACAGGAATCGAGGGGTGAGTGGAGGCTGGTAAGTACTAACAAATGTCTCCCATCACACTGCAATGTACTGTTGTGAACAACAAGTGAGCCTCAACTGCCAGCTCACATCAAACTCATGTGGAATGCATGCTTTCAATATGAATGGATCACAAGGCGAGCATTCCCTCACCCAACTTCACCTCACAGGTAGGTAGTCAGCTTATGCACCCTGGCCTCCCTCCCAAACCAATACAAAAGGGGATGATGGACGGAACGTTTGAGCCAATCAAACACTCACCCCCAGTCAACTGATCTGGGTTTAATCCATCATCATTCTTTAGCTCACTCCACCACCCCAGTTCAGACATGGCCATATGCAAATCAGTCTGACCCTGTGCCTCATGGGAACAGTCCAGCCTGAACTGCCAAGCCATGTCTTCCCTGGACCGGAAACAAGCATCCTGAGACCGGTTTCGGGTTCAAAACCCTCATCAGCCAGGCTATCTTGAATCCAGTGGCAAAGTGAGCAAGGGACCCACGTCTGGGCATACCCTGCCAACTTAGGGCGAACAAAGCGATACCAAAGGGGATGATGGACGGAGCGTTAGAGCAAATCAAACACTCACCCCAGTCAACTGATCTGGGTTTAATCCATCATCATTCTTTAGCTCACTCCACCACCCCAGTTCAGACATGGCCATATGCAAATCAGTCTGACCCTGTGCCTCATGGGAACCGTCCAGCCCGAACTGCCAAGCCATGTCTTCCCTGGACCGGAAACACGCATCCTGAGACCGGTTTCGGGTTCAAAACCCTCATCAGCCAGGCTATCTTGAATCCAGTGGCAAAGTGAGCAAGGGACCCACGTCTGGGCATACCCTGCCAACTTAGGGCGAACAAAGCGATACCAAAGGGGATGATGGACGGAGCGTTAGAGCAAATCAAACACTCACCCCAGTCAACTGATCTGGGTTTAATCCATCATCATTCTTTAGCTCACTCCACCACCCCAGTTCAGACATGGCCATATGCAAATCAGTCTGACCCTGTGCCTCATGGGAACAGTCCAGCCCGAACTGCCAAGCCATGTCTTCCCTGGACCGGAAACAAGCATCCTGAGACCGGTTTCGGGTTCAAAACCCTCATCAGCCAGGCTATCTTGAATCCAGTGGCAAAGTGAGCAAGGGACCCACATCTGGGCATACCCTGCCAACTTAGGGCGAACAAAGCGATACCAAAGGGGATGATGGACGGAGCGTTAGAGCAAATCAAACACTCACCCCCAGTCAACTGATCTGGATTTAATCCATCATCATTCTTTAGCTCACTCCACCACCCCAGTTCAGACATGGCCATATGCAAATCAGTCTGACCCTGTGCCTCATGGGAACAGTCCAGCCCGAACTGCCAAGCCATGACTTCCCTGGACCGGAAATAAGCATCCTAGGACCGGTTTCTGGCATTTCAGCCGTCATCAGCCAGGCTTGCTTGAATCCAGTGGCAAAGTGAGCAAGGGACCCACGTCTGGGCGTACCCCCGCCAACTTAGTGCGACCAAAGCGATACAAACAGCATGGCCCACCCTCCCCACCCCACACCCATGTGTCAGCTAACTCTGTCGACAGTGCCTCCTAACAGGTAGGTAGCCATCTCACTGGGGAGGGGGTCGTTGAGCCCTGACAGATAGACCACAACTCCCACAAGGCCCTCTGTCTTCCCTCACAGACACCATGGAGCCAAATTACCCCCACATCCTGCACCTGGTAGACAACTCTGGAACCCCCCATAAGTTGTAGGCAGTGCACATACAGCCAATACAATCGAAAGGCCATATGATTCACAGTGTCAGTGATGAAGTCACATGTAACTGCAAAGCAAAATACAAGAACGCCATCACAAAAAGCCAATGTGAAAGTCCCATTGCCTCAAAGCAGAAAGACTCGGGTCAACACAACACATGCATGGAAACCCTGTCAAACCTCACAAACCACAGGATGAAAGTACAAAAAGCATAACACAAATCATGAAGTTGGGGCATAGTAGTCAGATACTCATTGAGAAGACACAAATGTCCAAGCATAAACTGAATCGGATGAGCAACAGGTTGGTACCAGAGGACATGTCCTTGGAAATACAATATCTGTACATATGATTTTGTTGCTTCAGCCATGACACATAGCCAATGAGCAATGTATGTACCTCCACATCATGTTTGACTGCTGACAAACTGTTATGAATGCATAGTAATGCCAAGCTAAAAAGTAAGGCCATCTCAAATCAAATGTGCCAAAGATGAACATCAAAGTTGTGCTGTGTACTGAACATGCTGACAATGCAACCTCTCCTCAACAGGTGACTAGCCAGCAACAGCAGGCACCCATGGACAATGAGACAGAGGCCCTGGACACCGTGCTAACTGTCCTTGGTGCATACCAGCAGAACCACCCACAGACAGATGGGCCAGGGCCATGAAGAACTGCAGGAACTCCACCGGCTGCAGAGCTCCATGGACACTCGCTTGGGACAACATGTGGAGTACATGGGCCAGTATGTGGGTGTCCTGATGGACATGCAAGCGGCTCATATCGCTGCCAGCCCCCCTCCCCTGGGGACACCAGGATGATAGTCACACCACCACAGCAGCGGCCACAGGGAGGGGTGAGTCACACCACGGCGAATCTTCAGACACCTCTGAGCATGCAGCACGTTTCCCCCCCCCCGGCCAAACCGCAGAGGGGTCGTCTGAAAAAGACACCGTTAGGATCACGTGGCACAGCACCGTGCCGTACCAGTTCTCGGAGCACCACTGTAACACCGAGCATTGACTGTCGTTGTAAATACCAAACCACATTGCCGCAAGAATGGGAGTGTTCGCTTGGACTTTGGAACTCTACCATTGTGTGTCCTACCCTAACTATCCATGTACCATCACCTCCTACTTCACCCCTCACCTGTCACACATCGCAAAATTAACACAACTCACAACAGTATGCCTTCGTGTCAAGAGCATTCTCATCACAGTAAGTGGCATGTTGACTCACATTGCAATGTATCCAAATATGTAAAAGCGAAAATCCATTGAGATAGTGGAGGTACCTGGAAAGACACAAGGAAACAACAGTGCATTGCCATATTATGCAATAACCGCAAAAGCACACCACGAGGCAACACTGTACAATATGCATTACAGACAACACCGGCAAACACCATCAACATGGACAGCAGGGGAACTGGAGCACACAACTGCACCTCCCAGCACAGTTTAGCCCTTAGCATCCTGGTGAATGCAGTCCAGTTGAAAAGCTTACTTCTGTTACCGTTGTCGTGTGTCACCTAGGTTGGTGCAGGTCAGTGCTGTGAATCTCTAGACACATGTGTGTCGTGTTATCCTCCCACATCAGTAGGGGTAAGATACATTGTGATCGGTGTCTGCTGAGGAAGCTGCCAGATTCTACTCGGGTCTCTGTACCTCTCCCTGCCCAACTCAGGTGAAACACCTCAGTCACATGACAAGTAAGCATCATGACTGAACAGCATTTACCCGAATGCCAAGGGGTGAACTGTGCTGGGAGGAGGAGCAGTGTGCTCCCATCCCCCTAATAACATCATCATGGACATGACGGAAGTTGTCCCAGATCACACAGCGCAGAACAATGAAATCCTTAGCAGTGTGCCCACAAGAGCCAGCATCACAACACATCCTGTCATGTGGACGATGGTGACATTGTCGCATTCACACACTCCAGTACTGTTGCACAGGGATTTTCAAGTGATATGTACGATCTATGCATGTTTACCCAAATGCACACCAGTCCCTGACAACATACCCACGCTAAATCTGATTTACAAACGAAGTTATCTTCTACGGAATGGCCACAAGTGCTGCGGTTACAGGGCAGGCATCGCATATATAGGAACTGTTGCACGCCGTGTTCCTTGCTGTAGCAATGTCCTCCTCACTCCCCCATATGTGAGTGAGGATATCCATTTGTGGCCTCACATTCCCACAGCTAAAGCGGACTTCAATAAGTGTGCAGATACAGTGGGCTTCTGTTTCAACAAGTAGTCGCTCCCACTTCAGCCCTGAGACCTTCGAATTCCAGGTGCCTTGACTGTCCCGCGCGATTCAGTCACTGCTGAACACGGCACTCCCACTTTTTTCCAGGGGACTGACACAAGAACCATCGAAAGCCTCTGATACTGAAGGCCATTGCACACTTTTTTAAAACATGTGGGGTCTGGCCTTGTCCCTTTGTTTAATGCGATTCCTGGAGTTCTACTGGGTGTCATTCCTCCAATTTCCAGACTGCATTTAGCGGTTTGATATCACTACTCGTGGCTGTACAGCTGAGCGCTGGTTCTAAGAGTGCTCTCACGCCATGTCTGCCCGTCCTGTTGTCCAGTCGAACCCCGGTCAGTTGCAACTGTACCGTGACCGCATGCAGCTCCTCTTTGGATGTGTCCCATTAGCTGTGCTACGCATCAGTTATAGGCTGACCTTCCGCTATAACAAAACAACAGTTTATAGAAAGAAGGCCTAATTTTGAGACCTGCGCGAATCAATTCCCCATAAACAACAATTTTTCACACCAAAAGAATCCGCGGGTCTACCTGAACTCTTAAGAGCTCATAAGCACAAAACAGTACAAACTAATATGTCCCACTCAAAAGAGAGGGGAGTCCTTTAAAAAGGACGGAATCCCATCACCCACCGAAGTGGCATGCTTCATCATCTGGGATCTCCTCTTAGTTGCAAAGCCTAGTGCAACCAAGGGCTACAACTCCCTCACTGTGAGGGAGGAGCACAGGGATGTTTTGTTTGATCAAGAGGAAGGATCAACTAAAATCCATAAGAAGTGAAGCAAGCACAGAATTAAGGGTAATGGTTGCAGTGCATGTGTAGATGTGTGAAGTGAATTAAAATTGACTACTGAGAGAGAAAGCGATTTATTGGGTATCTCTTAGTGTCAAAACTAAAAACAGGGCAAGTGCAGTATAGAAAATATTGACTGCACTAGTCCAAGAAAACAGGTCTACATGTTTCAGCCATACCGATCAAATTATGATCAAGGCCTTCCTCAGGACCTAGATATTAATTGCTACTGCAAAACTAGAAAAGTGAAACAGGTGTCAATAAAATTAAGGTTGGAACAAATACAACCTATACAAACTTGTGGTCTCGACTTGTAGAAATATCACAAGGGTATAGATGTCACCTGTGAAAAAAGAACAAAAAACACACATTGACATGAATTCCTGATGTTTGTACTGTATATCGTGCTTCATGTCTGGGTCACTGCCGAACATGTGGTACCTTAATGTGTACCTAGTACCTTTATAGTGTACAGTCAACTATGTAAGTTAATGAAAATGCTTACCCGTGAGTTTACGGGTGCACACCTCACCTCACCTGGCGACAGCTCAGGACGTGAGGCACCGCTCTGTTTAAAAAGGGAAATGTTCTTATTACAGATAAAGCTCATATTCTGTAAGAATCATCATCCATGTATTTTAACATCAATTCATATAATTAGACGGAATATTTGTAAAGGGGGCCAGATCGATGAAAGCATGTCACTGACAGTTTGTATTGCGAAAGAAGTGGTAATAATCCTGATGCCAAACGCCTTCTCCAAAGAAGTGAGCATGCCTATATTGCTGGTGGTTACATATGGCATCGAATGTCAAATGTACTAAAACATTTAACCTCTAACGCATGATATGCCAGGGGAGAGGTACAGCTATCGTAGTGGCAAACTTATCAATTCTTAAAGGCTCGGTCTATGCTGGTCCGTTTGTTAGTTTGATTTATATCCACTCAAAATGGAAAACACTTCATACTAACAAATAGCAGGAATTACATCCATAGGGTGACGAAGTGTAAGACAAAGCTTCTAAACGTCTTTAGATGTTCTAAACATCTTAAAGTGTTAACACACTCCCAATAGTGAGCAAGACTGTCCGCACATAATTATTTACAGAGTATTAACCAAGTAGGTTGAGAAACGAGACAAGTCAGAAAAAGCACGCGGCAGCCCGTAAAACAGACCGCTGTCCTCACTTACCTCTCCGTCGGTACCCCGGGCCTGACGAGAGCTGGAACCGGAGGTATCTGACCGGAGGGCAAGCGTGCGCATATATACTAGCACGCTGTGATCAGCGACCGGTGCGGCTTTGCTAATTGATCCTGACGGCGCTAGTCAATCGCGTCATTCGCGTCATGCCAAAAGACTACCAAATGCCTCAAATATCTTGGGATTTGTAGTTCTAGGAAACATGTGTATTCTTCGCACGTGAGAAACTACCCAACCCACTGCGTAGGATGGGTAATGTAGTTTGTACGGCTAAAAATCTCATTATCGATGTTTGCGGAGCATTCTGAAATTGACAACAGTTCTTTTCACTGCAATTTGAACACTCGGAAAGCTGAACTACAAATATTAAGCATTATACGTTCTGGTTTAGGCAGGCAAAAATAGTGGATGTTCACATGACTAAAGAAGTCTTGTTGGTTTGAACTTGTGTGCAAAATATTGCAAGAGCTATGAATGGAGTCAGGAGAGTTACCGTAACTACTGCCATTTATAAACATGCCAATACCAAACCAAAGGTGGTATTATGGTTATTGTGGCTAAAAAGGAAAACTGTCATGATTTTTAGCACGCATGATCTAAATTACTGTTATGATGATAGGAAAAGACACATGTTCATGAAGACTTAGAAAAGAATTAAATGATAGGAAAGAGCACATGTTCATGGAGATTTAAATGGAGATTTAAAGCAGAGTCCAGGGAATTTCATCGTTCAACCCTTCGCTGTCAGTTTTGAGTTTAAAAATCCATTTCTGTTCTTTAAGGAACAAGAATTTGGTGATGTCCGTTACATGGGAGGGATGAATGGTTGTTCCAAAACCGTCCATTTTAATTCTTCAGCTTTGTGTTTGTGGGTCAAAAAGTGATTTGTAAGTCTCGTTGCTTGTTTTTTGCATCGGATGGTGCTTTTGTTTTCATTTATCCGGAGTTTCACTTTGCGAGTTGTCATTCCTACATACCGCAGCCGGCACGGACAGGTTATTAAATAAATAACTCTGTCGCTGTTGCAATTCGTATGTTTTACTTGTACCCACAGTCTCCCAGTGCATATGTCCACAGATGATGTTCGTTCTGTCTGGGGACAGGCCGTACATGAACCGTAGGGATAGTGACCCTGGACCGCTGGCATGTCCCAAAATGTGTTAGGTGTCTTTTGAGGTTTTGTTTTAGGTCTAGTATGGACTAGGTTGTCGCGGAGATTTGAGCTCCTTTTAAAGGAGAATAATGGCAGAGGGATGGTCTTACTTCCTACATTGAGAATACGCCACACTCTTTTGTATCCCATTTGTTAGTGTGCTGAAAGTGTTAACACACGTGAGTCTCATCATGGGTGGTTTAGGTGTAGGTGGTTCTAACAAAGCTTCTCGATTGTTGTTGGAAGCCCGTTTGTATGAACATCATATCAATCTTTTGGGATAGCTCCTGTCTAGCAGTTGTTGTGACAATAGTTTATCATGATGTTCATCTTTATCTTTATTGGAACAATTCCTGCGAATCCGCAGGAATTGTCCGTAAGGTAAATTGTCGCGGAGCGACTTCGGATGGTAACTGTTAAAAGCCAGAAGTGCTTATGAGCTCTTACGAGTTCAGGTAGACCCGCGGATTCTTTTGGTGTGAATAACCTTCCGCTATGCCTATTTCACCTGCTTGAAGCCTGTGTTCTACTGCCGAAGACGCCCCTTTCAGTGGTCCCTGGATGTCTGCCTTTCCAACACATCCCTTCCTGCCCTGGATCATGAGCTGTGGGGAGTCCTTTGTTGGTCCATGATCAGGACTGCTCTGGTGATACACATTTGTGGGATGCCTTCCAATGTGTCAGACAGGCTGACAGCTGCGCCTGTGCGTTTGCGCAAAGGCTCCTGTGCCATGCCTACATCGAACCTCTCCCCGGTTGCCATGGGATGCTCCTTTCATCCTCGTGGTGTGAGGAGCACATCTGTTCCTTCATACTGCTGGATTGGATTGCGGTCCTTTTTGCTGGAGATGATTTGGATCGTCTTTTGGAACTGATTGCCTTCGAGGCTACCTGTGCCTTCTTGGATTCGTAACCACTTAACAGCAACAGGAACTGTTGGTGACTAATCCAATGTCCTTTTAACTTTTTCACGCCTACTAACAGGAATTGTCATTCAGCTCTCTGACTTTTGCTGTATCTGCATTAGCTTTGACTCTGCTGACCTCTGCGGTCTGTTTCGCTTGGTACCACAGACCTGAGCAAGGGGAGGCTGTCATCTGACCGTCATAGACATTGTCGGCTGGCATGAGCCCGGCTTCCATCATGCAGCTGTAGCGCACAAAATTTACATGGCGTAGTCATTTTGCAAGTACCTTAGTATTTGTCTGTCACATGAGAAGTGTCTGCAGAGCTTGTTCTCTGCGCGGTCCAGGAGCACTGCCTGTACATTCTGTCCATGGTCGTAGGGGATTGTCCGTTGTCATTCTGTTCTGGTCAGGCCCTAGCACCCCCACTGAACAAGGTGTCACAGCTGCTAGAGGACACGGGTGCCTTTTAGATGTCATGGGGAGGTGGGCTAGTTGCCCCACACTTGGAGAGTGATCCATCCAGTGATGTGAGCGACACAGCACATGGGATGTACATTTCACCATGTACTGGCTGAGCAATGGGTCTGCTGGCAAAGCTCATAGACCTGGGACATCTCATTCAACTCCTCCCAGCAAGGGGTGGGGGGATATGCTTGTGGGTCATCGTCCAGAGGGTTTATTGATATGACATCTTGCTTCATGTGTTATGGATGTGTCACTATGGAAACTGTATATGTACTCATGCATTCTCAACTTGTTGTGGCACGTATGTTGCCTGTACTGCAACTGTAGTAAAAAAAGCACATTTCAAAGCGTTTCTTGTCTGCAACTTATCGACTTATGTACACGTGCTTGCAAACCTCTGAGTGAGTGGGAGAGCTAGTGAGGCACTATAGCAAGTGGGTCCCGTGCTAATGGGTGTTTCTGGGTGCTCAGTCCCTTCCTGCCCAAGTTCTCCAATCCCGCGCATAGTCCTGTATGTGTACAAAATGCCAGTAACAGATCTCAAAGTTTGTTAGACAACAGCAAGGCACGCAGACACAGTCATAGTCGCTCATTGTTCACTTACACTCAACGGAAGTAGTTGATGATGAGCTGTTGTCGCTGGTCAAGGCCTTCTTCCTCACCACTGTCATCGTCACTGGGCATGTGTGGGTTGGGTGCGTGGGGCTGCTGCTGTTCATCATCGTCCAGAATCAGGGGGATCCTTCTGCGTATGGCCAGGTTGTGTAGCATGCAGCAGGCGACTAACATCTGGCATACCTTCTGTGGTGAGTACTTAGGTGCACACCAGTCTGGTCCAGGCACCTAAATCTTGACTTCAGCAGTCCAGAAGTGCGCTCCACCACACGACGTGTCCTCCCATGTGCATCATTGTATTGTACTTCCCCCGGCATTGTTGGATTCCGCAGTGGGGACAGCAACCACGGATGATGGGGATGCCCAGAGTCACCTAGTTGTAAGACAGACAGGCAAACAGTGTGATCTGAATGTGTGGGGAGAGCAGCATGTCACACATACATCACAGTCATTGACACAGCCCACTCACCAACAAGCCAGGCCCGCTCGGGGTACAGATTGGCCATCAATTGGTGTATGGTGCTGTTCCGCAAGATGTAGGAGTCATGTGCCGACCCAGGATACCTTTCACACACGTGTGAGATCTGATCCGCCTGGCATACCACTTGTACGTTGATGGAGTGGTAGCGTTTGCGGTTCCTATAGATGTGTTCACTTGCCTGTGGTGGAACGAGGGCAATGTGGGTACCATCAATGGCTCCCACAACATTTGGAATGCATCCCAGGTCATAGAACTCCCCCTTCACAGCTGCCAATTCATCCCTCCTCGGGAAGTGGACAGGTCTGCCCTTGTAATACATCAATGCTGACAGGACGTCACGCAACACCATGCTGAACATGGGCTGTGCAATCCCCTCAGCGCTGGCCACAGTGTACTGGAAAGACCCAGTACCAGAGAAATGCACTGCAGCCATACCCTTCACTGTAGCAGACAATGCAGCCGGATATTTTCTTTTGGGCTTCAAATGGGGCTCTAACTGGGCACATAGGTTTCGTAGTGTGCGGCGATCCAAATGGAATCCCCAGATGATTTCGATGTCCTCCATCGTCGTCAGGTCGGGGACAGGGTGAAAGATGGGTGGCCTCCTCCTACGTATGTCAGGGTACACAAGCATGGGCTGAGTTCTAGATGAAATGTGGTGCACAGCTTACCCAGAGACTCGCACAACCACAACATTGACAGGCCTCATGGTCACGTAAAATGCACAAGTGACCTGCATTCAGACGTTGTTTTTCTTCACTCACTCGACATACTGACACTACGACATCCAAAGAAGTCGATGTGTATGGCATGTAGTACACTGCTACATCAGGGATGAGCTGCCCTGTGGTCAGATAGTACGGCACTAGTGTTTCCCAGCATCAGTGCTGAGTTGCATGTTGCTGCTGTCACTGCACGAGTGCAAACTCACGTCCCACAATACGCAACACCATTATGGGATGTGGCAGTGAGTTTCATCTGGACAACGCTACATGGTTGTTCAGCACGGTGGACAGACACATGTGGACATTATGGGGTCAGTCCTGCGTGAGTGTGTGAGGAATTTGCATAACTGACATTGCAATGTTCACCTGAATGAGGCACAAATGCACATGGATTGTGTATACATGCCCACATGGCTGACAATGACTGATGATGTCGGTCAGAGCTATGTTTGTTTGTTCCACATGTGCACTCCTATGACGTGTGTGTGAACATTAACAGGCAATGGCAGCTGTGCACACTGCATGCCACACCAGTACGTGTGTTGGGAGTGCTAGGGGTTACAAGTATGTCCGATTTGCAGTCAGTGGACACCTCTGATTGTCTGCCTACATCACTGGCCCTTCACAAGCCGACCCCTGACCAAGGGACGCCAGTCAGTTGTCAAGGGATGTACAAGCGATGTTCACAGGTTGGATGTTTCATTACACAACATTGGTACAGTGCGAGAGACCTTTATCCTTTTAAACTCCTTCCCTCATTTCGGTCCATGCTGGCCACGGGGCATGACTATGAATGTACTTTCACTATCCTTTTCTTGGACATGCCATGTGTGTGAAGACTTGACTCAGGGTCACACTCTCTCATACCTTCACAGTGTAGTGACCAGCTGGTCACTGTTCTAGTTGTTCTGATGTACCAGCCACTCCCAGAGGGCTGGCTTGCCCCCCACCCCACAGCCACCCAGCACAGGCGTCACTGGACATGTGACCCTGCCGACAAACGGTGCCGGACGCACGTGCCCTTGGCCAGTTCTCCTATACATGTACAGTGTCTGTGTGGTTACTTTATATGCATGGGGGGCCTCGTGCCCCACAACATTACACATGGGGTGCACCAATCACTTTAGGCAAATGAGTTGTGATGTGTGATGTAATTCGCATGGCGCCAATGCAAATGCAGTATGTGTTTGCATGCGCAGTAGCTGGCATCCACGGCTATGACACGCATTGGCCCCAATTGGATGATGCAGGGTTGCGGTCGCAGCTTCCCAGCCGCCGTGGTGTGGCAACCACTATGCGAATGAGCCATCGGCCAATGGGGTCCTTCGGCGTACATATTTTGATGGTGCGGTGTGCGCGCTCTGCTACTGCGGGGCTTGGCATTGGCCCCAATTGCCTTCAGGGGCACCGAGGGTCACTCATGGGGATGGGGTGGGCCTCGCACTTTGCATTTGGCAGGTTTCCACATTCATCGTGGTGCCGCCACGCTTGCTGGGAGTTGTAGTTGTTCAGGGGTTGCATGCGTGGAGATGTTTGGTACGTACCTCTGCTGTTGGGCGCGGCGGCGTCTTGTCTGTGGGAGGTGCAGCAGGTAGTGCAGCAGGAAGGCCTGTAGCGCTGGATCCATGGCTTCTCCGGTGGTTTAGATGGGTGCTATATCAGCTCTTCCTCTCCGTTGTTTCCGCCATTTGCAACGTGGTGGTTTTTACGCGGTGGTGGGAAGGGCTGTTTGCCACATCGTAATCTGGTTGGCGGACGGAACTTGTTTCTGCACGCCGGTCCTGCTCTATTGGCTCCGTCCACCACCCTTGCGTACGCAAAAAACGGACGGAGCCTGACAGACCGCGGCGGACGGTAAATGGCCTCTGTAGGACCATTGTAATTTGGTAGTCGCAATGACCGCACCTGGGGCGGGAAAATGAACGTTTTCCGCCACCGCCACCAGCACGGATGGGCTTCCGTCCGGCATCGTAATGAGCCCATAAGTCGGGAACCAGTAGACAGGAACAGGACAGGTAAACTGGCGACGATCTCCCAAACAGTCTGATCACCTCAACCATCAGAACGCACAACCTATCACCCCTCCCACCAGGCACCTCAATTATACCCTAAAACCCAAATGTCCAACCCACACTTGTATCTAACGAAGGGTTATTCCACATTTGATTGGTTAAGGAAGGGGGTGTATTGACACACCACTCTCGGCATGTCCATCACACTAAATGTCCCATTGTTTTGTCTATTCATGACAACAACTTCCACCCCAGGAAATATGATTCAATCCATTATCAGATGTTCTCTTCCTTCATTCGGATCATGTAGCAAACTTTGTATAATATTTGTACTGCTCGTGCCTCTCCAGAGGAAGCGTTTCCTCCGCTCGAAGAATCAAATCATATTTTCATGCAAAGTTATTGGCAGGCACTCAGGTGTTCTCTGAAGGACAAACTCTCTGTCCACCTTCCCTTCGCTTTCTGATTTGATTTTCATGCATTTTCCTTTTACTCCTTTTAACCCCATATTTTCATGCAGAGCAGAATCATGCTTCTATGGGAAACAAACACAGGCATTATTATTCACTTGTAATGCTTTTTCACTACGCACCAACCCAATTGCTGCATCTATCCATGCACAACCTGTGTTAAAATTATTTTATTAGCAAACGTTAATAACATGCACTAAAGCAGCATTAGTCTTCTACTTTTGTTTTGTCCAAAACAAATTTTCGGCCTCTTTCAGTACTTTAGTACGCACTTGCGCAGTAGCATTCTCCTCATGTTAGACGCTTTTCCACTTAAGTTTTACAGCACACTGTTAGTGAATGCTACTGAGGGTTCAATCCGAGCAGGTTTTATTTTCACGAAAACCCTGCTCCATCACCAGCTATAAGGCTTTCAACACTGCCCTATGCCAACATGTGATCAACATGCCCATGAGTCTTCCATCGATGTCATATCTAACCATAGATTAGCCAGGTGGCTACCATTTGACCTGCAGACAGTGCAGTAGAGCGCTGGAACATAGCTGCCTAGACTGCACAACATTACGTATTTCCCCTCATTGTCACTTGTTGGTGCTTACCCTGCTGCTGATGTAGTTGGTCATAGTCTGCCGTGTCCTGTCCCGCAACCCCAGCACTGACTCCTCAGAGATGACTGTGGACACCTGCTCCTCCAAGGGATCGAGCTCCTCCTGGGGTGCTGGTCTACCTCCTCCGGTCTGTAATGCTGCTTGTAGATCGGTTGCCAGTTTCTCCTCAGTTTTGGGCTTGGCATCGTGCCAGTGCTTCTTACACTGTCACTGTCCTCTTAACTTCATCTATGCAGTTCACCTTGTTCACTATGGACTGCGTATTGGCTTTTTTGTCCACAATGACACTATGGAGCTGACGAACAGCTGGTGTTGGTGCTCCGTCACCTCCGCGATCAAGATCTCATTCTCATCCTGACTGAACTTGCATTTCCTATTCCTCTTCCCCTTGACATTGGCTGGCCATCCTGGCTGGTAGTGGGGTTGAGGGGGGAGGGGTGTTGTTTTCCTGTGCTGTGGTCATTACTGGCTGCTCCATTCTGAATTCCGGTAAGTTCAACTTTATTTTTCTCCTCAGCTGCGTTTTTTGGGGGGGGGTTTCCCGCTAGGCGCAGAAAAGTGACATTAAGCATAGCTCTCGTAGATTTTCTTGCAGCTTATTGGCTGAGCATCACTTTTTGTACTGTAACGTATATTTTTTATCAACTTGAAGCTCATGTTAGCGTAATTGTTTTCCGCTGCTAAATCATTCTATCGCCATGCAGCGCAGTATTGTAAATACGATGCTAACATGGCATTAGGACGTCTCGTACAGCAGCAGTAAATTATTTGAAGCTCCGCTGCATGAAAACAGCAGAGCACCATTTCTTATAAATATACCCCTACATTTTTATATAAAGAGATCTAGTAAATGGAGGTTCTATTTCATCAACAAACATCTCAAATATTGGTGCAAACTTTATTTCTAGAAACTGATCAGTCAGTCTACCAGCTTAGCTATTTTCTCCCTTTCATATCCCCAGAAGGTCCACTTCACCAGTTTATTGGAAGAATTGGTGATGGTTGAAGGATTTTTCCAGAGATTTGAAAAGCCCAGATTGGTTAAGGTCGTCTATCATATTTCAGCCAGGGAAGTGTCACTGAACCTTGAATACCCAGAATATGTTTCAGCCCAGACCTATAAGGTCATAACTCAACTTGCTAAATCCGCAACCAATACAGGGATGGTTTAAGCCTGATTTTGGCAGTTATTGGTTGCATGGTAGTTTTAAAGAAGTTCTCAGGAATTTGTTCTCTACGACCCCCAATGGCTTTACATTACTATGCCCCCACAATTAGGAGCTGTATACAGCAGCAGCCACAGCTTGGGCTCCCTAAATTTCCATTCAAGGGGATAATGGATGGGAGGAAGTGTTCTTTGCGAAGCTTAGCATAGCTGCTGCTCAATGAGTAAGCAAAAGCATGCTATTTGTTATCTAACTGGCCCAAGATTTACTACTTGAGAGACGGACACCTAGATAATAAAAATCTGAATTTTACTCCCTCCAGTTTCAGAGACCTTGGACTTGTCTATGGGGGATTATTGTCATGAATTTAGGGGCATATTAGCAAGACTGGCGATAAAATTATCGCCGTTTTAGCGGCAGGAAACTGCCGCTAAAACAGCGATAATTGGCTTGCTAATATGCGTTATAGAATTCCAATAGAAGCCCAGGTTAGATGTGCAGGACATCTAACCTGGGCTTCTATTGGAATTCTATAACGCATATTAGCAAGCCAATTATCGCCGTTTTAGCGGCAGTTTCCTGCCGCTAAAACGGCGATAATTTTATTGCCAGTCTTGCTAATATGCCCCTTAGTTTTACTTGTATTCACAACCAGGCCGTCGTTAGTTCAAAAGAGACTAATCCTGGCAACAAGTGCCTCTATTCTATTTGGGGTTTTCGACACCAGTAGGGTGTTGTCTGCGTAGAATAAAGCTGGAGTGGTAAAGCCACCCAGTACTGGAGAATCGGATTCATGGCCCTGAGGAATCTATACATCCATTTATGAATCATAGGAATAAGGGGGGACAAGGACACAGCCTAGTCTGACCCCTTTATCCACCGATAATCGGTCAGTAGTTTCCCCATAAATGCCCCTTCTAATTTGTGAGTGATTATCTGTATGAAGGCAGACCATGAAGTGCAGCAAGGGAGGCGGTAGCTCAACGTCTCTTAGGATACTGCAGAGTCTAGCTCTTGGGACCACATCAAAGGCAGCCTTTGAATCCACAAAAGCTATGTAAAGGCTGCCCTTGTTTAAATGCACCACTTTCCATCTTAGTAGCTGGAATCTAAAGACTTGATCTATTGTATTGGTTTTGCAATGGAACCCAGCCTAAAAATGGGATAGCAGTTTATTCAAGATTTGTTTACAAAATATTTTTTGGGGCAGTATTTATAAGATTAATTAGGTGATAGTAAACTGCATCGGATCTTAGGGCCTTCTTAAAAATGGGGAAAATCTCCGCCCCTCGCCACGTTGCGAGGGTTGCTGTACCTGCCAAGATGGTGTTAACAATTCATTTTAGACTGGATGCCCAGACATCTGGCTCTGCTTTATAAAGATCCGCAGGGATTTTATCTGAACCTGGAGCCTTGCCCACCTTCTGTGCACAAATTGCTCTATGTGTTTCCTCCAGAGTGAAGACCGCTGTTGTGTGTGCTGCCTCCAGAGGAGGCACAATGGTTTCACTAGAGGGGTTGTTTCCTAGTTTGGTGGTCAGGATCTCTGTATCCACTGTTCTGTGGACCAAGTTGACAACATTTTCCTTATTATAAAGAGACTGGAAGTGAGCTACACGGTCCTGTGGTAGAATATTGGACCCTGGTCTCATAAATTTAGTTTTGCCACCATGGCTAACCATATGTCAGAAAGCAGTCTGATTCTATATTCGGGAGGTTTCCAGGAGGTCCCCCCATACTGATGCATCCCAAGTTCTTTTTGGGCTTCATTGTTGCGGCCTGTATTTCATGCACTGTACCACTTTTGATGGTTCTGATTTAACTTTTCTACAATCCCTATTATACTAAGAATGGTTACCTAAATCTAGTATTCTGGTGAGATCACAGGTTTTGTAAAACAGAAACTCTTCATATTCTCAAAACATGCTGGGGCCGATTCCGATCTCGGCCGGTAGGGCTCCGAATCGGATTCGGCTTTACCGGATCCGATTCGGAGCCCTGTTTCCCGACCGAATCGTACGCGGGTCCGGCCGAGCGAGTACGATGCAAGCGCCCGCGAAATCGCCGACTGACTTGTACGCGGCTTCAACACGCTCCGACCGACTCGCACGGACACAACTCGCACCGCGCAATGGAGACGTTCCCCGGCCGGGTAAGTACGATGCGCACCGCGAGCAGTCCGACCGACTCGCGCCGTCCGGCTCGAAAGAGCTGTCGGAGCCGGACTTTGGGGGTCCCCGTCGGACCCCCCTGTACGCGTGGCCGCGCGAGTCGCACACAGGGGGGACCCATGGGTCCCCCCTACCTGTGCATGTACGGCACGATGCGCTTCGCCGCGTACCCGCTGTAGGGGGCGCCCTTGTTCGCCTCGCACCCATTGAGGCAATGGGAGCCCGCGTACACGTTGTACAACCGGCTCCCATTGACTTCAATGGGAGTCCGACCGAATCGAGTCCGGGTGCATGCGTGCGTATCGTACTCGTTCGGTCGGACTGCTGGGGTCCGATTCGGTCAGAATTCTCTCCGGGTCCGGCTCGGTCGGAGAGATTTCCGGCCCGAATCGGAATCGGCCCCTTAATGTGAATATCCATAATGGCGTGCAATGGGAGACCTGGGTCAGCAATTAGAGTCAGAATTAAGTGTTGGAACAACTGGATAATTTTTAATCACTGTATCCCACTTAAGATTTCTTCTGTTATTGGCAATGGTTATATCACCACAGAACAGCTCTGAATATCTACAGTTACAGTAGACTAGGCTGCTTCTAAGGGTAAGTAGCAGGGAAAAGTGATCAATCTCAAACCTGGATATAACTTCCATGTCAATAAGATCTGCCCATGAGTATATGTCTAGCAGAAAATAAGCAATATTACTCGAACATTTGTTCCTTCTAAAAGTGGGTTTCCGGATTAAATCTGATGCTCTACACCCATTACATGCTCTCAGATGGTGAGAAAGTAACAGATCGACCAGCTGGAGAGCGGCCTTAGAGATACAGGTACCTTGCAGTGAGAGGATACCCCACAGCTGGTACTCATCACGGGCTACATCCCTTATGAGGGATGATAGCTCAAAACATACATTGAAGTCTCCCCCAACAATAACAGTGGTGGTCTATTCGGCCATTGCAATACACTCTATCCGTATTGCTATGACCTGGGATTCAACTGACTTGTTAGTACTTCTATTATAGACATTGTATATTAAAAGGATTTTCCCACTCCATCATGTAAGTTCTTTTATATCATGTCAAGCAAGTTGATATCTTCACTTAGCATCCATTGAGCTGCTAAGCCATATAGCTAAACCCCCTGATGGTCACCAGCCTGTGATGCCAAAACCTGAGAAAAGAAGGTTTTAAATCCTTGCATATTGTGTGGATCTATATCTCATGTTTCCTGCAACATGATAACATCGGCTTTATCAGCAAATGCACACCAATCCTCTTGAGGCATTTTGCTCCTTAGTACTGCTAATTCCAAGATACTAACACTATAGTGTCTGCTCTGTGGTTCTGTTTTCCTGATCTCCCAGTGTGGATGATGTTTGATGAGCCATGTCTGGTACAATGGTGATATTCTGGTCTCCCTGTGGGGGAGGTATTGCCAAGGCCGTTTCTAAGGAAGTAAATTCAAAAATTGGGGGCAATGAAAGTGTCACTGGGATATGCCCCTGACACAGATTTAACACTACACTAGCATGTCCACTCGGGCTGATATCAGCTGCTGCCACCAGCCAATTCTGCCAAAACCTCAGCAAAGCTTCTCAAATCACTAGAAATATTCATTGAAGGAGGCCACCCTTCCACAATAAATCTCAACACCTTCCGCAACTTTTCATCAATCATGGATATTGTCACCACCTTAGTCTCCGAGATAGCACTACTAGAAAAAGAAACTGCATACAGAGCACCCACCACACACCTAAACTCAACATTTATAAGGTCGCAAGACTCAGAATTAGGCAAAGGTAAGTGAGAAAAACACCCTGCTCGAAAAATGTTTTCCCCTTGTCTGTATTTAACTTGCATGTCATATTCCTGCAAGTCTGACAAAAGTCTAACAAGACAAGCAGATGCCTTCCCCAACCCATTTCCACCAAAAAGATACACCAAGGATTTATGCTTCATAAAGAGCACAAAAGATTTGCCACAGATATGTCTTACATTTCTGAACAGCCCACAACCAGGCTAAGACCTCCCTTTCGATAACAAGTAAAGTTCCAGAAGCAAAAGATATGAAGATCCATTTACCACCAACAATTTGTCTAAACACTGCACCAATTCCTTTTAAACTTGCATTCATTGCAACAAAAGGGTTTCCTTCCGGGATAACGGGATTAAGGGCAGGAGCATTCAAAAGCAAACTTTTGATCGTATGCACAAAGTCCTAGGAAAGAACACAAAGCATCTTTGTCTGAGGGTGGAGGAGCTTTTCGTATAGCCTTCAAATTACAAATGTTTGGCCTTACACTCTCAGCGGATATGGTGTGCCCTGAATAATCTATCTACTGGGCCAGCAGTTTACATTTTTCAGGTTTGACTGTCAACCCTCGGTCATGCAAGATCTTTAAAACCTTCTCCAAAACCAACAGCTGTTCCTCTCTGTTCCTTGTGAATACAAAAGTTTCATCCTCAAACGTTTGCACGTCTTCCATCTCATCAAACAGAATGCCCATGGTCTTTTGGAATATTCTCGCTGCCGATGCCAAACCATACAAGTGCCTTAAAAATTTGTAAGCACCAAATGGTGTTACAAAAGTCATGAGATGATGTGATTCTTTACTAAGAGGAATTTGATGGTATGCCAAATGCAGGTCAATGGTGTAAACAAATTAAGAATCACCTATATTAGAAAGATGATGGACGGAGTGCTGAAACTTTTCAACCACTCACCCCCAGTCAAGAGATCTGGGTTTAATCCATCATTGTTTTCCTCACTATGCCACACCACTTTGGACCCAGCCATATGCAAATCAGTCTTGACTTTGTTCCTCATCGAAACTGTCCAGCCCGAACTACCAGGCCAGGTTCTCCCTGGACCTTTAATAAGCATCCTGGGACCGATTTCAGGGTATCACCCCTCCTCAACCAGACGAGCTTGAATCCAGTGGTACAGCTTCACTGTAAAGTTAGACTTTTGTCTTAAGTTTAACTTAGACAAAAGTCCAACTTTACCACTCGTAAATGCCCTTTGTGAATACCGAAAGTCATAATGTTAGACTGTCTTCTCAATTTACCTTTGCGAATCGGGCCCCACATCTCTTACCAACAGTGGGAAACATCGTTTACAACGAATGCGATACAACGCATTCCATTACAATGCGGTCATTACAACAACCGCGTTGTTACATCGCAAACCATTACAGCGCAAGTCGTTACAACGTTGTAACGTTGTAACGTCACATATTCCCAACAGCAGGACACACAGCATAACTACTAAAATGGCTCTCTGAACCACATCGAAAACATGCTTGCCCACTCTTATTTTTTTTAAATTTCGTAATTACACACAAACCGTACCATCCACAGAAATAAATGTTACAGGTGACAAATGTTCCTATTTAGACAATGCTTGTGAAGAATTGATAGACCTCTCTATGCTTTTAGCAATGGCTAACACTTTTCCTAAATACAGGTTCTGACAAGTAAGCAAACATTCTAGTGTGTTTTTTAGAATAACAATTAAACATGAACTGGTCCCTTCTGCATGTCTCTACACTGTTTTTAAATTCACATGTTGATACTAAAACACGTAGCATCACTATAAACTCTTTCACTGTTTCCTCATTGGTTTGTTTCCTCTAAAAGAAATGATGTATCTCTAATAAGACACTTGACTTCTTAGTATACTGTCTTCTCATGCGCTCAATGGCTTCCAGATAAACGTTCCATTCCACCTCTTCATCGCCTGACTATCAAAGACCCATTGTCCAGTAACACAGTGCAATGTGAATCTTTTTTAAAAATGAATAAACACTTACATTGCCGCCGAGTCCCGCGTCTCTGCTCCTGCTCTCCTCCGTCAGACTCCAGGAACAGGAAGCACAGCCAGGCTTCCCTGACCAATCACAATGCTGCAATGCAGCATTGTGATTGGTAAGCACTCGGGTTTCCCCGAAAAATGAAACCAAGTAATCCTCCATGTTTGTTTTACACTGCATTGTTTTTATATTTACACATATCATATTCAGTGTGAAGATATCTTACTTGCAAAAAGTGCGGTATTGCAAGCTCAAGTGTACAAGTCATCATTTTTTTTTTAAATTGATGGGCCAGCCTTGATCATATAGGGCTACCACACTTACAACATGCCAGAGATTTAAGATGTGCACACCAATAGGTCACCATTAGTACCATCATGCATTAAGAAGATCCCCTGCATATCATCCTTGGCAGATAGACATTTTCTTTTGTCCAACATATCCCTCATCACTGACAGTGCTTCATCTTGGGGGATGTTTGTATATAAGGACTTGTTTCTGTCACAAATGGTTTCAAGAAAAAGTCTATGTATTTAGCCAGTGGCTCTAAGATCCATCCACATCCGAATACGATGGGACCTCCTGTAGATTCTTCCAGGCTTTTATGAATGTTCTATAGCATGTTAAAAACTGGTGTTCATGGATTAGTTGATAGCAAGCATTAATTGACAATCTAAAAAGTATAATGTTTGTTTTTGGGTCATGTTGAAGAACATCGGTTCACAAAAGTGTAAGTTTGAGTTCAGTTTTTTAATATAAAGGGTTGCACCTAATTCTGTCAGATTGTTGGATGGCAGCTTGTGGGTGTGAGAGATTGGGTTTGTTGGTTGAGGAGGGTGTGCACCCTCTTCAAGCAACAGTCACAATCCCCATCAGGGTGAACCACTAAGGTCACCAAATTAACCTGTGCTTTACCCTCCGATAGCTTGGCACAAAAGGAGTCAGGCTTAACGTAGAGGCAATATGTAAAGTATTTATGCAGTACACGAACAGTAGTAAAGTGACAACACAACACAAGAAAAATCCCAAACCAATTTAGAAACATAGAATACATTTTAATAAATTATTTGACACCAAAATGAAAAAAATCAGTGGAACTGGAGTTATGAATTTGAAAAGTTTATAGTGAAAATTAGCGCCTAAAAGATCCAAATGCCAACCTTTAGACATCTAGTCGTGCGAGATCTGGACAAAGTCTAAAGTTATGGATGACTGCCATGGAGCACGGTTCAGATACAGAGAGTGGATTGGGATGGGCTCGGCTTACCTTCGGACTTAGAACACATTTTAAGAAAAAGATTTGTGAAAAGGTAAAATCAGCAGGGCAAGGGAGCTGGTTGTGTCCGAGGCGGAGGCGTCATGGTCGGGGAGCAGCTGGATGAAGTCACAGTGTAGATTCCTATGTTCGGACATAGGGGCCTATTTATGAGCTGGTTTGTGTTGCTTTTGAATCACGCAACGTGATGCAAGAGTGGCACAAACTCTACATGTGATTTATGAAGCCACACAAGGCCACTTTGCATGGCCCTGAGTGGCTCCATAAATCTGGAGTGAGGCAACACAGTGCAAATTACTACATTGCCTTACTCTGCCCTGAGAAGGTGTTACATGGGTGTTACATGGGTGTTGCATGGGTGTTCCCATGCAACTCCCATGGTTTTTGATGCATTCCCAGATTTACACGAACTGGTAAACCTGGGAATGCAACAAAAAGATACGTCTTTCCATGAGAGGCAAACGAGGAGAAGTATTTTTATTTCTCCTTGTTACTTTCTCTTTCTAAGTGTGCTGCATTATGGATTGTTTTTGTGCAAGAAGGTGTTCCTTCCTGCACAAAAACGATCCTGCATGCAACACAGGCACCCTTGTATCATGGCATCGTGCAGGCATTCGCACTAGGCTGCCAAAAGGGTGCCAGCACATGGGGAAAGGCAGAAATGCACCATATTGCCATAAGTACGGTGCATTCCTGCCCTTTTCCTGTCACACAGCGCAGCAAGGTGACTTGCTGAACTGCGTTGCATTCTCGTAAATAAGCCCCTTAGTCTCTTTTTTGGAAGTTGAAAATCTCCAGTGGGAACAAGCTGAAGGCTGTAGCCGACGAAGACTCCACTAGGCCAGATATCCCTTCTGCAAAGACCTGCTGAACAGGAATTGCTGCTGGGAAGAACGTAGCAGGAGCTGCCGCAAAGTCAAGTTGGCTGGGGATGCACTTTGGGCGCATTAATGAGCTGGCAGGTCCCAATCTCCTCTCCGCCCTCAGAGCCCTTTTCAGCCTAAAATTTACTAAAGCCCAAGTTTTAGATTTGAGCTATCTGAGCACCTTTAGCACCATTTCCAAGTGTCCAGGACTGGAGATGCACCACTTAAAAGGTCAGGAATCACTGAGGCAGGGTCCAGGTGCGGGTTAAAGATGCTTGGAGCCTTTTCTGTCAGTGAGGAGCTAATCAGGAGGCCAGCCAACTAGCTCTTTGAATTGCTTCTGAAAATCCTGGGTTGAAAGAGATGAACAGGGCTCAAACAGCAGGGTAAACCTCTGGAGCTTAGAGGAGGCTTCAGGCAGCACACCACTTCTTGGTGCCGCAAAGCAGTCACTCTGAAGTACACTGCAGGCCACAGCAGCAGGCAGCCAATCCAAGTACACCTAATCCCTCTATTGTGCGACTGTCTGGGAGGAATATACAAATGCCAACTGCCACAAACACCTAGTCAATTGACACAGGAACAGGCTGCAGGCACCAAATGGTTGGAACAAGAAAATGCCAACTTTCTAAAAGTAGTATTTTTAGATTTGTGACTTAAAATCTGGCTTTACCATTAAAGAGGATTTAAAAATCTAAATTCCTCAGATACCAAACTTGACTTTTTCACCTGTTGCCAATCAAAACGTGTAATAATGTAACCCAATGCTATCCTATTGGAGAGGTAGGCATCACAGTACTGAAAAATGAATTTGTGAGTTTCTCCACGCCCAGGACATGTAAAACTTAAAAGTACATGTCAAACTTTTTAATTACAGTGTATCCTGCCCTATGGGCTGTCTAGGGCCTACCTTAGGGGTTACTTATATGCTATACAAAGAGAGTTTTAAACTTGGCAAGGGGGTTCTATTGCCAAGTTGAAGTGGCAGTTTAAAACCACATTCAGGCTGCAATGGCAGACCTTGAACATATTTATGGGGCTGCTTAAGTGGGTGGCACAATGATTGCTGCAGGCTCACTAGTATTATTCAATTTACAGGACTTTGGTATATGGTGTACCACTTTACTAGGGACATATCAGGCCTCATCTACTCGCCCATTCACAACTGCGAGTAAACTTTTATCAGGTCGAACTATTTTTAGCACCTACTAGTCCCATCTAGTGAGTAAACTCAGGCTGGTAAGGAACAGGTGTTCTGTTCATTCAGAAAGTGAATGAGCAATAAAGATGCCCATTAAATCTTGTTTTTATCTTGACACATTTGCTTTCTGTTCAAAGAAAGAGGTCAAATGTCAGTTTGTCTTTTAACTAATTGCTGCTCAGAAAATGAGGTTTATTTTTCTCTCTCTTACTAGAGTGTGAGGTTTTTGACAAGTGAGCTGTCTGAAGATGTCAGTTATTTTTCTCTAACACATAACATTTAAATAAATAGCCTGTAAATTAATATTACAAATATTTCACAATATATCAGGAATTACAAAAGCAATTTTTTTTGTAATTAAGAAGTGTGATGCAAACAGAGTAAAATAGGAGCAAAACAAACCAGAACACTTTACTTGGTGATGTGCAAGTGACACATATTTGCAGAAACTCTATTTCCAAACATTATTGTTTGTACATTATGGGGCCGATTCCGATCTCGGCCGGTAGGGCTCCGAATCGGATTCGGCTTAACCGGATCCGATTCGGAGCCCTATTTCCTGACCGAATCGTACGCGCGTCCGGGCGAGCGAGTACGATGCGTATTCGCCGACCGACTCGTCCGGGCATCCCGACCGCTCCGACCGACTCGTTCCCGGGTCTAACCGCACCGACCGACTCGCTCGGACTCGAATCGCACCGCGCAATGGAGACGTTCCCTGGCCGGGTAAGTACGATGCGCGCCGCGAGCAGTCCGACCGAGCCGCGCACTCCGGCTCAAAAGAGCTGTCGGAGCCGTACTTTGGGGGTCCGTGTCGGACCCCCCTGTACGCGTAGCCGTGCGAGTCGCACACAGGGGGGACCCATGGGTCCCCCTACCTGTGCGTGTACGGCACGAATCGCTTCGCCGCGTACACGCTGTAGGGGCGCACTTGTCCGCATCGCACCCATTGAGTCAATGGGAGCACGCGTACGCATTGTACGACAGGCTCCCATTGACTTCAATGGGAGTCCGACCGACTCGAGTCCGATGGCATACGTGCGCATCGTACTCGTTCGGTCGGACTGCACGGGTCCGATTCGGTCGGAAATCTCTCCGGGTCCGGCTCGGTCGGAGAGATTTCCGGCCCGAATCGGAATCGGCCCCCTATATAGTTTTATCAGTTAAGCTGCTTGTCAGTGGGAAAGTTTGTTGCCAATGTAAAATCTGCTGATTATAAATGACAGTGTGCTACTACTTTATGCTTTAGCTATGTATTTATTTAAATTGATAGTTTTTAAACATGATTTGAAAATCATTCCTGCCCCCGCCCTGATGAAAATGCTGTTAATGAACTAAGTGGCAAGTCAAGGGTCATGTGTATCCTATATGTGGCAAAATTTGTATTATATATGAAAAGAAAGTTTAGTCTATTAAATCAAACAAATTACGTTTTTTGTAAGGCATTCATGCTGAACTCACACAGTTGATGGTGATAATGAAGAAAATGGTGGGTCTAGTAAACTTTTTATGATCTTTTGAGGCCTGCATCTATAAGGGTAAAGTACCCTCTGATGTACATTATAAGGCTATTGCAAGTCACTGAGGAGTTCCATAACCATATAGAGGAACGAGGCAGAAGGCCGAGTTCCTTTATAACGTTATGGAACTACAAGGTGACTTGCAATATCCTCATCATGTAAGCCAGGAGGTACTTTATCCCATATAATACATGGCCACACCATCATCTTTCCCACAAACTACTTAAAACCTTGATGTGTAACTCTTATGGAAGAGCGAGCATGTTTGCAAAAATGAAGAATAAAAATAAAACCACTAGTGCAAAATCAAATACATCAAAACACTGTTAGGTATTTGTTGCAATCAGATATTAAAGACAGTTCAATACAAGTCAGGTAAAAAAAGCCACAGTATTTTGGACGTGTAGAAACATGCAGAAAGATTCTAGCCTTTCTTTGTCTAAGGAGTGCCAAAAATAAACAAGCTCTCTCTGCTTGTCATTGTAAGCAAAAAATAGAGCAGGAACATTCCTTTCATTGCTGTAAACAGCTGCTTTCATTATGCCACGTGACTTGTCCTGCCTTTCACCTGAGCTCCTGTCTCCGGCAACAGGCATTGTGACTCAGAACTCGACTGTAATAACGTTGTTATAGTCCAGTTCTGATGTCTTTTCTTATAATTGGCAACTTGGTGCATCAGAGGTCACCGATTAGTTAAATGCTGGCAAGTCTATGGACGATAGTCCGTCCGAGCACTGCCGTCTCCATCAGAATTTTCCTCCCACGTCTATGCCGCCATAAGCAAAAGCATCTGTTGGAGGGAGTACAGCCAATATTTCCACCGGACCAGCCATGATGTGCCTTCCCGCTGACATAACTGTGACAGGTAAACCTCCACACCTGAGGAGGTGCTTTTAACGGGATATAAAGTAGAAACATACCTTTATTCATTTTCCACTTCCGTTTCTGTCATGAACCTGATCATCCAAGTTCTCCCTTTGCTGCTGCTCCTTAACCGCGACGCAAATAAAGGCCATCGTCCCCGGAATAGAAGGTAAGCTTCTTTTTACTTGTTTCTTTTTGAATTGTCTGTTTACCTTAGCTCTGGACTCGTGCGTTTTGAAATTTCTCTTGCAAGCAATATTTTTCTTATGTGTAATGCATATGTGTGTGTAATGTTGTCATTTAAGAAATTTGTCTCTGGGTGGTGGACAAGGGTGCTGGTGGTAGAGTTCCGGTAGGGTCAACCACCAGTAGGGACTGGTTGCTTTTTGAGGCCTATGAAGAAGTTGACGAGGTGGTGGACTCCTTTACATTCCCCTCACCCTCTGTGCCACTGTGTCCATCGGTATTAGATTTTTTACCACCTGAGACACAGTGGCCAGCTGCTTTGCCGCATTCTTGGCCAATGTCTCCTCTGCCTGCTCTTGAAGATGCTGTATAGTCATATCCAATAGTTTTATTGTATCTGTGTAAGTATAACTGATCATGAAGTTGTTTCCCTAAACATTTTCTAAATGTCTTATTTCACCTGCTTCAAAGCTTTTACATTTTGATTTATTTTTACCTTTATCTCCTGCATGTAGGGGACATCTTCAGAAACCATTTGGTAACAGTTTTGCAATTTTCAATTCTTGCTCCTATCTTATTTTTTAATAATTTTTCTTAACCATGTTCAATTCTCTCCAGCAACTGTTTTACACTTCTGAATGGTTCAGATGTGTTATTCTCATTAGTGAATATTATGTCACAAAAATTCATATAAAACAAACGTTACCTTGTACATTGCATGTACCAGGCAATAAAAGCTGATTTATTTAAATTTCTAAAAACAAAAATAAGAATCAATGTGTGTTAATATTTACTGTAATGTTGTGCCAATATTTGTATAGACTGAAAGCCTTTTTTTTTTGTTTGGGCATTTCACAATGGTAAAACTTACTTCAAGTAACAAGTATTTTTTAAATGTTAAAATAAATTTTATGGATTTGGTACTCAAGTTGCTTATTAATGTATCACACCCTATGTATTTACATATACTGTTGAAGAAATCCTAAATTTATTTTTTGTGTAATTTCAAATTACATCTACAGCATAAGTAAATACATAGGGCTTGGATACATTTTTAATCCACTTTAGTACAGATATCATTTTTTTACATTTTACTCCAAAATATCTAAAGTTATTTTTAGTTTATTTTACCATTGTGAAAATAAAGTAAAAACAAATCTGCCTTTCAGTTTAGTCAAAAAGTGGTACAACATTACAGTACATTTTAAATACATTGATTCATATATATATTTAAAATTAAAAATCAAAATTCAATATACAAAATAAATAAATTAAACTCTGATGCATTTCAAATATTTTCTAACATGTCATTATTTGTACCTGATTTGTTTTGCATAACGGATACTTTAACATATATGTGTCGGAACATTCCATCTGCAAAAGTCCCTTTAAGCTATCTATTTTGAATTATCACCTGGTAATAACAAAGGACATCAAATTAATGTTCTTGGGTATGTGTTACTTTGTCACCAGTGTTTTCACATTCGTGTCTTTTGTCCCTCCAAAATATATGTCCATCAAAATAATTTTTCAATAAACAGACTGGCTTACATTCACATTTGTGAATGAGTAAGACATCATGCAAATTTGTCATTTTTAACATAAATGTAATTGTATTTTTAATTAAAAACATAATTGTAATATGTATTTAATCAAAAATGAAGCCATTTAATCTTATGTTTCTAGTCATTTTGGCTCATAGGTTTACTATTGTTTGTTGATAATACTAAATGACAAATGTGACGTTTGGAACATCCACTGTATCATTAGTACATTTTATGCTATGTTACTTGTAATAGGGGTAACGAAACACCCTTCACAATTGTGATGGAGCATCACACCTGACACAAGTAAAAAGTTTGGCTGGTTTGGTACAACTGTCCCTTACAACATCAAACAAACTAATGTTTAACTATTTTTAGGCAGGCATGTGTCTGCTCAAAATAGTCATTTGAAAGTGATCAGAAATATATTGGTACAATTTTCCACAAATGTACATAAAAAACACATCATGATACACCTTGTGCAAAACTTACACCTTCAAGACCTCTTCTTGTGCGTTGGTCATATGTCAACCTTTATGTTTTTGCCAAAATTTGTTGTAACAAAAAAAGGTGTTTAAAATGAAAAACTCAAAAAACAACTTACCCCTACATGCTGCTGTCTTTCTCTCAACTGCCCATCAAGCTGTGGATAGGCCACTGCAAGTATGCTGGCCACTGGGGGGGGGGGGTGCTCAGGGTGTGGTGCACACGCTTTCACTGTTGGGAGGACTGGCTGAGCTGGACTTCTGCTGATGTCTTGGAGCAGCGTCGTAGGTCCTCCCATGTCTTCCTGCAGTGGATGTTGCACCGCTTGTAGATAACCAGGGTCCGCACCTTCTTGGTGATGGCCTTCCATATCTCCTTTTTGTGATGGTAGTTGACCAGTATGGATACAAAAAATAGAAAAACAAATTAGAATGTTGTGACTTTTTCTTTGTTTGTACTGATATAACACAATTTTGAGAAATCAATCACAAGCATTTTTTAAAACAGCATTTTTTTTGTCGATTTTTGTTTTTTTTTATTAAAAAAAACTATTTTTGCATTAACCTGTTGAGTAACCTTATCCCTATGTTATGTCCTTATTTTACTAATCCAGGCCAGTGACATCATCTAGGGTGAAGTATTATAAAAACTGTAAAAATCTTTTTTTTCGGCATGAATATATATATACCACAAAAAAGGTTGCCCTCAGTGAAGGCGCCTCTTACACGGAGTCGCTCCTTAAGTTGAAGACTGCAGAGTCGTAGTCATGTTTGTCCGACCTTTTTATTCACAGCCCAACGCGTTTCAAACAAAAATGTCCTTGATCACGAGCTTAAGAGCAGCAGCACGCAGGATGAAACACCTGATAATTTCCCAAGCCCCGCCCCAGTGGGCGTATGCACTGCATGCATGATGGTACTTGCAGTCTCATCCTTGTTATCCCATGTGGGTGGTGATGTGCCCAAATGATAAAAATGAAATTAAAAGTCTTGCCCAAGTGGGTTGATCGTGAACAACACGAACTGCCAATCTGTTAGTGTCCAGGTCATTCAACTCGGACCTCCGAGTTCCATCTGGCGGATTGATTTCAATCTGCTGGATCTGCACATTCGCGACTGGACCAGCTGCTAAAAATACCACAAAAAAGGTTGCTCTCAGTGAAGGCGCCTCTTACACGGAGTCACTCCTTGAGTTGAAGACTGCAGAGTCGTAGTCATGTTTGTCCGACCTTTTTATTCACAGCCCGACGCGTTTCAAACAAAAATATCCTTGATCACGGGCTTAAGAGCAGCAGCACGCACTGAGGGCAACCTTTTTTGTGGTATATATATATATATACCGCTTCCTCCAATCACCTCAGTCTCTGCACTCACGGGCGGGTGCTGTATGTGCGGTGGCGAAATCGCGCAACTATATTGAAGCTACCAGGTAAGAAGAATACCAGCACTCGCAGGAGCAGTTTTCACCCAGTTTTTATTAGGGTATAAGTATGCACAGATGCGTTTTGGCTACCGCCTTCCTCAAGAAAGTGGCAACATAAAAAATCACACAAAAAATGACATTTTAAAACATAGCATAAACTAGAGATTGATAAAGACAAAACACTTTTACTTATGTGAACATATGAAAGGAAGAAATGAGAGAATGACCAAAATAACATTGCAATATTATTTTCATAAAACAAAAAAAGGCATCATGGTAGTTATAGTCATTTAAATTAAACATTTACAGCAGTTGTGAAAATGGAAGTTGAACATACCTACTAAAATATATTCGATGAAAATGAACAGACATTTACAATATGAAACACATATAGGAAATATGTTATTAGGTAAAAAAAAAACACTTACAAGCACCATTACATCAAGTGAAATTAAATGGAGATTTAAACTGTTAAGTACAACAAAATACATTCAAACAAACATAGAAACAAGGCAAAACAAAACCAAACCAAAAAATCAAACATGAAGAAAAACACACATATTGACAACACATATGAACAATTAGTAAAGCGGGAGGAACAACAATAATGCTACAAATTTCCAAAAATAAATGATAACAATGATAACAATAAATTTATATATGAGTTTATATGTTTAAAAAAGGTGCAAAAGACTTTAGCAACAGCTAAATGAAAAGCAAAAGCGAAATCGACATTTAGGTTTAGTGACACATTCAAAAGTAGAACTTACCAGTCTCTACTCCACCAGGGATTCCTGTCAAGCCTTCAGGATGTAGGATCTGCAAGACCTTCTCCTTCCAGGGATAAATTGTAAGTGGCGTCTAGGAGAACCACCACCAGTCCTCTGGGCCTCCAGGTAACGCTTGGAGGCCAGGGAATGCATTCTTCCACCCAGGTTGTTCCACCTCTTTCTTATTTACTCCTGTGTGCGCAGGTTGTTTGCTACAACATTCACTCTGTCAACTATTCTGGCCCACATTTGCCTTTTCTGAGCTATAGTTTAATGGTGGGTGGAGCAAGCGTAGTGCCTCTACGCTAAGTTCCACGGAGTTGAAACACAACTCTGTGGAACTTCGCTCCGCTCCGCACCCTCCCAAATTAATTATGCTGTTTAAAAAAAGGCACTTACCTGCCGTGGCTGCCTCCTCCTCGCCACGGCCGCTCTCCTTCCTCGTCCTCACCGTCCTTCATCTTAGATAATCCCTACTTTGTACGTCTTGCACTGTTAGAGCCTTATGTTGAGTCCTTCAGTCCAAACTGTCTAGAATTTAAAAAGTGTGTTACTAGCTACGCCCAAAAGTCTTTTTTAGAATTTTGTTTGTTTCCTAAAAAGGTCCCAGCTTGAGTTACAATGTCTTCCACGGAAGGCCTGGTTCACGAGCTCAACCTGACCCCTTACCATTTTCAATTCAGCAGTTATGGATCCTCTGTAAAACTTAGAAAATAAAAACAGACTGAACTCCTACAAAGGCAAAGCTCCAGGAGCTCTTGGCGGAATATGAGAAAAAACATCCAGAGAATGACACTGATCTCCCTGAGGGTCAGACTGGAGACAGTGGACATGAGGAGTGCTTAGAGCCTTCTCCTTAGAGAGAAAGGATTCCCAAAGGAATAACTCATTCTAGAGATACTAGCCAGGAGGGTGGCTTTAGATGCCAAAATCCTGGCTACAGAAAAGGAAAGAGCTGAGATGGGCCTAGGACACATCTCTGGTGGCAGCAGAATAATACATAGGGAGAAAGATGAAGCATTTGACCCTAAGATCCCCAAAAGGATTGTACCCAAACTAACAGATGGTGATGATATCACCAGATGGTTTACAGAATTTGAGAGGGCTTGTAAAATGAGGCCACTCATCCAAAAGATTGGGCTCTCTTCTCTGGGAGCTGTGCCATGTTCTTCAGTAAATAAACATCACTGCACCATAAGTTTAAAACTTCTTTTATTACCAAAGGTACATCTTATCTCAAGAAGGGACAACCTGAAAGTAACCGCCTAGTCTGGAATCTTGACTTGTCTTCTATACTCTGGAACCCATGTCAAGAGCCCACGTGTAAGTACGAGGACATCACACATTCCCTTGTAAACAAATACAGTATTTGATTTTAAATAACATATGTTCAGTTTTCAAACAACTAGCCATAACACTTTATCAGCCTCAAGAACTACGTACACAATTTATCCATAGGGCAGGGTGGAGATTAAACATAGTGGGGTTTAAGACAGCACCGAATGGGAATGCGTCTCAAACGTGTCATCAGTCTTCCATTCCTTTGGCCCAGATCGCAGACTGTTCCATGTCCTTAGGGCATAGACATTTTTTTTGTAATGAAACTTTGCTCATGCTACACACATTCCCATCAGTCAACTCCACCACATTATTACCAACTCTGACAACTTTCATGGATTGGGTGAACTTGGATTCTCCTAGTCTTACATACTTCCCTTTTTCACACAAACCCAATCACTGACCTTAAGAAGCACATCACGGCCCTGACAAACAGAATTAGAGTCTGAAACACTGCGGCAGGTGGAAATATGCCTATCTTTGCCCATTGTAATATGGCGGGCGGGATGACCGCCACCAGCGCAACCAAATGACGTTTTTCCACCTCTGACGAGACCGCAGAGTTGTCTCCGACCGCCATCATAATCAGGCCCATAGTCTTTTTTTTTAGTTAGTGTTGAATTGAACTGTTTCTAATATCTGTTTGCAACAAATATCTAGCAGAATTTTGAAGTGTTTAATCATACACTAGAAGTTTTATTTTTATTCTTCATGTGAAAGAACAACACAGCAAGGTTTTTAGAGGTTTGCGGGTAAGGTGACCATGTATTATATGGGATAAAGAACCCCCTGGCATACATGATAATGATGGTGTTGAGACAGAATATTGAGTTGGAAATATCGATTTACACAAATATCGAGTTGGAAATATCGTGATTCAGAAATATCGACAGCAAAAATATTGTGGTCAAGAATATCGAATTTAAGGTAAGAAATATCGTTTTTTAAAATATAGAAGTCATTAATATTGTTTACAAAAATATAAGGGGTCGATTACGATGGCGGGCGGACAAAGTCCGCCCGCCATCGCATTTGCAAAAGGGACCGCCCGCCATAGGTGCGGCGGTCCCGCAATACACATTAGGATGCGCCCGCCACACGTATATTTTACATTGCGGCGGCGGTGCTGCAAGCAGCACCCGCCGCAATGTAAAATAGACATGTCGTGCCTTTACATGCACAACGTGACAGGCACCATGCGGTGCCTGCCACATTGTACATGCAAATGCAGGGGGGTACCATAGGTACCCCCCATGTGCACCCACCAACTCCCAACTATATGGGGGCCCGCTACGGGCCCCCAACAGCAGGAACCACCAGCCTTTCCATGGCGGCAATGCAGCCATGGATAGGCTGCTCCCACCCTGCATCGCAATATGGATGGCGGTGTCTTCCAGACACCGCCTCCTTATTCAACACGTTTTCCGCCGGTCGACGAGTCGACCGGGGGAAAAGCGGCGGACGGTATTTCCGTCCGCCGCGGACCCCCCAGCCATCATGATATGGCGGGGGTCTTTGCGGTCTGGATGGCGGGCGGATCGCCCCCGCTGGGCCGGCGGTGACCACCGCCGGCCTGGCTGGGGCGATCCGCCCGCCATCGTAATCGGCCCCTAATTGTTTAAAATATAGATTTTTTTAATTAGTGTTATGTATTTTAGTTTAGATTTTAAAAGTATGTGATGTATTTTTTTTGTATAAGTATTGTTTATGTTTTTTTAATATATGTGTTAAATTTTTAGTGGTTATCAATTTTATTTTAATTACATTTTGCGTTTTTTAGTTCCGTAGCCGGTTGTGGGTTTATAGGGGAAAAGGGTGGGAAGTAATTTAATTATGATAAATTAATTATTATATTTTATTTATTTAATTTAGATTTTATAGTGTTAATTGTGGGAAGTAATGTATTTGTAATTAATTAGGGGCCCATTACGATGGCGGGCAAAAGCACAACCGCCGTGCTGGCGGATGCAAAAACCACCAGTTACCGCCGGCACGCAGCAGTCCACACGCCCGCCCAATCATGATGCGAAAAGCAGGCCAAACACCGCCGGCAAGCCAGCAACACCGTCCGCCATCAAAGTGCGCCCGCACACGTAGCGGCGCAGCACAACTGACACACACCGTCCGACGAAACACGTCCCGCCCGGCGCATAAATTACGATGCCGCAAACAAACGGCTCCCACGGCAAAGAGACACCGCACGTGAAAGAGAGGCGGAAACACGGACGCAGAGCACGGACAACGAAGAAGCGGCACCCCGGGCATGAATCCAGCACTGCAGGCCCTTCCCATGCTTCTGCTGATGCACCACCAAGGACGCAACGTACCGCGGAGACGCAGGTAGGCACACACACAACAAGTGCACGCAAACAGCGCACACAGTGCAAGGGCGGAAAAGCGGACAACCCCCACCAGCGCGTGTACACTACACATCCACCATTGCATCCACATATGACACACAGGCCAAATCCTAACATCGCAGAACACATGTGTACACACCACCTGGGACTAGAAACCAACCTCCCCGTCACGGCCCCAAAGCGCTGATGACGCCGCCACACATGCGCATAACGCAGAGGCCAACCGCAGCGCCATGCATGCGTCGCACACAGACACAGGGACACAACCAAGCAGCACACACATCAGCCCCACCCCGAACGCACATGACACGTGACAGGCCGGCCACAGACATGTCCCCAACGCCCAATTCACGGACAACACCCAACGCCACACAAACGACGCACACATGTCAGTGAAGACACGCAACTGCAGGACACACCCCAGTGTAACAAACATGGCGTAGCACACAGCGGCGGCAACACCAACTAGGAGAAGCAGGTCCCCTTCGGGAAGAGGAACGCCAGTACCACACTGAAAAACCCATACCACCCTGCACATATGAACAAGACACATGAAACGGAACACCAAAGAGCCCGGGGACCGACAACAGGTGGCCCAAGAATTACATCCACACACAAGGCCCAACGCAGAGCGGAAAGGCAGCCTGCCGCCCACACAAGGGAGAGCAGACAGCACTGAATGACCTTCCATTCCAACACCGAAACCACAGCCCTACGACAGAAGCCGGTGAATACAGCCATTGTCCAAGAATAGACCAACACAGGCATGCCGAGGAGACCGACCACAGGGCAGATAGCGCATATCACAGAAGCACACAACGGACAGGGAAGAAAGAAGAAAACACTCCCCCATGTCGGCCACATGCAAGTTAATTGGAAGGAGTCACACAGCACCGACCTTGAACTGTCTGAGAAGCATGTGGGAAGAGGGCCCGTGTCCTCCAAACAAGCCAACAGAACACAAGTCCTGTCTCCCCACGACTACACAGAGCTCACAGCAACCCCGGAGCGTGCACATTGCAGACTGCACACACAGCCGGAGCACGCCACCTCTACGAATCGCTGCGAAATGGCAACCGCAACACACCTACCCAACTACGCCGAAGAGCTCAAGCTGTACCAAACCAACACGATACATACATTGGGATGCGATCTCCTGTCCCTGCTGAACGTAAGTTACCGACTGACTTACCGCATCACATTGTTCAGCTGCGTCATGCCCGTCTTCTACTGTCGGAGGTGTCCCTACCAGCATCCCGTCGAGATATGCCTCTCCAACCCGGCATGTCTGAAGGCGGACCTGCTACCACTACTCCTCCCTCTGGACGCACACGACAGGGCCTGCTCTGCCTATGGGGGCATGGCGTATGTGGCCAACATTGCACGCGCACTGAAATGGAACCACTGTGCCTCCACACGACGGATCATCGAGAACAGCTACATCGAATGTCACCCAGCATGCCCCATCATGGTCCTCCAAGGGACAACCTACGAACAACACCTTGACAGCCACCATCCGCTTCATTGGCTGGCAAACATGTACACCACCAATGACATGGAAGCCCTGCTGGACGGCATCGCATACCTGACAACCTGTAAATACGTCGGACCACAACGCAGGTTCCCCGAGTGACCTATGAAGTCCAACCCCGCACCCATGCTCAGCTTCCGCACGGACTGGCCAGTCACCACCACAACAGCCATACCAAACGACCGGCAACTGTAACCACACCATCAACGACATCGCCATGACATCGGATATGACCGGGACATGCACACTGTTCCCCATCACATCCAGGAACACCGCATGCATCATGGGAGGCAGTGGCATGGGCTCTGTGCATCGCACCCACATGGACGGAACTGCACGAACAACCAGGACACGACATGGATCCAGCGCACATGGACACACACACCGCTCAGTGGACATGAATAGGTCGCCTGGAGTCTGTGGGTGCTGCACCCCTCCCACCCCCGCCCCGGGAATCCTATACCAGGACCTTTGCATGGACGACAAGTGCATACAACAACAACACGACCCCAGTGACTGTGACATGTCCAGTAACCACCACAGTGCAACAACAAGTGGCACGCCGCTGCATGCACGCAAGCACATGCCCTGATGTCATCTCACATGCACGCGTGCATGAGGAACAACCACAGCAAACCTGTCACATGGAACTGAGATGGACTGTGCCCATGATGCCGAGCGGTCTGGTAGGCTACATGTATACCGTCTGTGTCAAAGTCCGCAGCTCCGCAGCTATACGTAAATGTACATTAGCACAGCCTTGGCCAAGCAGATGTAACCCCACACCCTATCCCATTTGTTATCATGCTCAGTATATCCTCAACATGTATTCCGCTGCCAGTAGTGTCCACTATACTGCATCACAGAGGACAGAAGACTCAATATAATGTTTGAAACCAGAACTGTCTCCGCTGACTCATTTCACAAGTACGAATGAGAGAGGATGAGAGTATGTGAAGTACACGGCAGTCGTGACATGACCATGTAGTCCACTGGTATTGGATGTCAACGCAAATGAGTAGCATTACTGTGGAAGACACACATGTGTCGTGTGAAGTCGTATGGACGCAGTGCTCAGGTGGGTGGGTGCGACGGGTAGATGCGCACATGCCAAGTTGGAGCACGCCGTGTTGGGAGGGGTCATGAACAGTACACCACTGCTTCCCTGGGCATTGTGAGAGGACACCTGTCGGGGGAGTGAACACGTGTGTGCACAGCAGCCGGGCACACGTACAAAGCGGTACCAGGCGCACCTCAGCCCACCCTCTGTGGACAAGCTGGATCCTGTTGTGCGCCCGCCATGCCCCTTGACAAGGCACACACAGCCCCAGTCGACCAGGTGTAACCCCAACATAGTCAATCCGCACAGGCGATACAGGGCACGGGATGGCAGTGGAGCATGGTGTGTGAGAGGTCTCCTCGCGCTCCTCCTGGTCATATCACGCAGGCAATAGTACCTCAACGTCTAGCATGGCACAATTCACATGGAAGTGTAGGGGGACGCACCACAGCACGAGCAGCACTGACGTCACGGGAGGTGGCTCGCACCATCCCATCCATTGCCCATCATACCAACCACGACACATGCCATTGCGACTAAGTGCAAGCGCGTGCGCCACCACCCCGAGCCCTCCCCAGAGAGGCCAAAGAGTGAATGTGTGGGCCATCAGCCACAGACGGACGCGGCCTGGCCGCAAGGGCAGCCACAGCCACTGGGTGTCGCAGGTGGCGGATCCGGAAGGCGAAGACTGTGATGCATAGTCCATGCAGGCCGGGTCTCCATTTGGGGCACCACGCAGGTGGACGGCGTCCCGCCACACATCATACCCTGAGACAGCCCACTCGTGCAACTGGACCCACACATACACTCCTTGCCCTCTCTGGTGCGAGCTTGGGGCTGCCTGTGCAAGCGCTAGCCTCGCAGGTGAGCATGCATATTGGGGGGCGAGGGGAGGACATGAGGGCTGGGGCGAAGATGACTGTATCACTGTCAGTTAGTACAAGGGATGACCCAGATGTGGAAAGGAAGAGACGTGTCCCGTGTGTACTGCAACTAGTCGCCAATCCAACTACCCCCCATGTCCAGAATGTAAGCCCGCACCTAGGCCCGCCCATCCGCCACATCGAACATACCACCAGCACGACAACCTTCCCATTCGAAACACTGACTGGGGGTGGCGACCAGTGAACAATCATGTGTAGCCTACCCACGCGTACATGTGGGCCCTCCATGATCCATGTCACCTGCGGCAAAGACATGACATGCGCAATGAGGGAAGTGAGGAGAGCTGTCCGCCCCACGCGCAGAAGGTGCATCAGCTCCACAGACCCAGCAGCGAGTCCAGCAGGGGTCACATGTGCAGGGGCAGCTGTGCCTGGTGTGAAGGCACATGCATATAGACAGCACATCGACCAATGTGTAGTCTGCCCACATCCACAGTCCATCATCATGCGGACATAGGAATTGAACACAGGGCAACACATCTTAGTTGGTGCACCCACCGTGACCAACAATGCGCAATCATCGACGTACTCCGCCCTGTGCATGGCCCCCCACCCAACGGAGGCACATCCAGTGCCACCATCCCACACACACAAGCCTTCCACGGAACATGCTGTGTCCAATGGTCAGTACAGAGTCAGCGCCCATCTGGTGGATCCTGAACAGGAGACACATGCACACACATGCCAGCTCCCACTATGTACGTCTGCCACCTGGCACGTGCAATGTAACCTCTCACCTGTGACGTGTGACTGCAAGCACACAGCCGTCTTGGCATGGGGCTGTCAATGTGGACACCAGTCAATGTTTCGGGAGCTGTGATCCGTACAGTGCTGTACATAGGGTGCAGTGCTGACACCTACTACTGTCTCATATCCCCTCGTGCCACAGGTCCCACTTGTATTGGCCGCTCAGCCCGTGCCCACATCGTCATCGTCGTGTGCCATACTCATCCAGCCTCGGAAGCAGTTCCATGCTCAGCAGACACTCATGTTGCCGTGGCGTTGCCGCTTGACGAATATGCAGTCAGTCCCCATCAGCACGCCCGCAAGTCATTGGGGCCTAGATCCCCATGTGCATGCACATGGCAGTGGTATGTCTCACTTGCCATTGCCATTGTTGGGAGACCTGTGTAAGTGTATTGTGGCCGTGCCGTCCCAGCTTGACAGCTGGGCTGTGGCTCATGTGCTTGCTCAGTCATGTCAGTGATGTGTATGCGAAATTGCTATGTGCCGTGTTGCTTTGACATGTGTCCTCTGCCATTTAACCCAGGCGGAGACCGAACATTGACCGCCCATACCAATTGCTGGCGGACATGGACGATACAGAGGTAATCAGGAAGTTTCGGCTGGACAGGCCAACTCTGCATCGACTGTGTGCCATGTTAGAGCCCCATCTCCGTCCCCGCAGGGTGTATCCGACTGCTGTCACCCCCACGGCTAAGGTGATGGCCGCCATGCATTTCTTCGCCACTGGGTCATTCCAGCACACAGTGAGCAGTGGAGGAGGGATGTCCCAGCCCATGTTCAGCAAGGTGCTGAGGGATGTACTGGCAGCCATGATGCTGTACCGGAACAGGTACATCAGATTCCCCAGGGCTCGTGAATTGGCGGCAGTGAAGGGTGCATTCTATGCCCTTGGCAGAATCCCACACGTCGTGGGAGCCATTGACTGCACTCATGTTGGCCTTGTTCCACCACAGGCCACTGAGCACCTGTGCCGCAACAGGAAGCACACGCACTCCCTGAATGTGCAAGTGGTGTGCCTTGCGGACATGGTGATCACCCACGTGTGTGCCAAGTTTCCAGGCTCGGCCCATGACGCACACATAATGCGCAACAGCATCTTGCCACGACTGATGGCCAATCTGCAACAGGATCGTGCCTGTATTGTCGGTGAGTATGTGGAGTGGTGTAGCGTGCTGGTTGTGCGATGCTGTCCCCTGTCCAGTTGGAATTGCAACGGTTCTCTGTGTCCCTCACACCCAGGTGACTCTGCGTATCCGAATGGGGCATGGCTGCTCAGTCCATTGAGGAATCCTCGCACCCCAGCAGACGATCGATACAATGAGGCACATGGGAGGACCAGACGTGTGGTCGAGCGTACCTTTGGCCTCCTCAAGTCCAGGTTCAGGTGCCTGGACCGCACCGGGGGTGCACTGGCGTACTCCCCACAGAAGGTGTGCCAGATAGTGGTGGCGTGCTGCATGCTGCACAATCTGGCTATTCGGAAGCAGATCCCCCTCATTGTGGATGACGGAGATCAACCAGGGCCCCAGCCCGCAGACCAGGACAGCTCGAGTGAGGTGGACAGCGGAGAGGAGGAAGCTGGGAATGTGCGCCAGCAGCTCATCGCCCGCTACTTCACTTGACGGTGAGTGTCCATGTACGACGGATGATGTGTCTGTATCTGTGCAGGTGTGTGTGTGCTGTGTCAGGGTGGCCGTATGTTCACTGCGTGCAGTGTGTCAACGCTCCATGGCCAGGGTAGTATGCCACTGTTGGTGACTGTGGCATTGTGCCCTATTGCTCCGTGCGATGTGTGTACATTGCTTGTAGTTGTTGACATGTACTGTGTGATGGGTGTGTGACACACTCATTGAATGTGCTCCTGTTCTGTCTCCCACCCCTAGGTCCCTACAGGCCCTCCGGATTCCATTGCCATGCCACGCATCAGGTGCCCTTCCGCCCAAGGTGGCCGTTGTATTCCGTACAAATAAAACACAGGGCACAAACAGCAGTTAGTGAAAAAGGTGCATTTATTACAAACTGTGACATGTGATTGTGTGTAAGGTGATGACAAAAGTGGTGCGTGCAGTGACAATGAGCTGTCGGTCATGGCTGCGTGATGATCAGGGTGTACCCACTGGTTCTATGTCCATAGTCCAACACACACATGCCATCCAGCTGGCTGTGTGGAGTGGGATCGTAGAGCAAGTCAATGCAGTGGCTGGTCAAGGAAGGCTGGCGGAAGGCTGGCTGGCTGCCTCACTTGCGACTGGAGCGTGCGAAGTCCTCCCGGGAGATCTGTTTCCTCTTCGGACGGCCCCTTCCACGTTTGGGAGGGGGGGTGTGGTGGCGACCTGCTGGTGGTGGGTGAGGTGTGCTCACTGGCTGTGGACGCAGGGGAAGTGGACACTGCTGGCCGACCCTGCGCCCTAGCAGGTGGTGGCGGAGGTGGTGTTGCTGGCCTTGCCTGTGACCCCACCGCCACCACCAGCTGGCCCATGAGGTCCACGAGTTGGTCCATACGGAACACGAATTGGCCCATATGGGCGTCCATGGACCTCAGCACCCCCAGCACCTCCCGCGTGTCAGTAGCAGACCTGGCCCATTGTCCTTGGGCCTCTTCATAGGCCCCAAGGACTCTGGCCATTTGAGGCAGGGCATGGCTCCCAGGGGAGGCTGGCGTTTCCCTGACCCTGCTCCTCCTACCAGTCCTGCTGCCACCGGCCTGCCCACTAGCCACATTGCACACCACGGTCCTCGCTGTGGCTCCCAGGGTGGATCCAGTCGGGCCGGGCCACCACCTGCGCTGGGGCTGGTGCCAGCGAAGACGTGGTGGTGGTGGAGGCGGTGGTGGTCGGTGCGGCGATGGTGGCGGTTGCGGCAGTGGTAGTGGCCGCAATGACCGTGGGTGTGGCCGCAACGACAGTGGCAGCAGGGGACTGGGACTGTTCAGCATCCCTGGATGATGGGTTGGTGGGTAGGAGGGGTCCTGGGGAGCGGCTGGGCCCTGCCACGCCAGATGGGCCAGCTTGGTGGTCCGTGTCCGAAGAGGTGGACAGATCCTCCAGATCCGTGTGTCCTCGTTGGGGGCTTGTAGGCTGGCTGTGCTGGCTGCTGTCTCCATCCCCAGCGTCCAGCAGTTCGTCACCTGTGGAGAGAATGAGATTTGTTATTGTGTTGCACCTGGCGAAGTATGTATTAGTCGTCTGACATTGGCAGTTCGTGCAATCTCGTACATGGGTTTCCCGGAGGCGAGTGTGTGGCTGTGGCATCTGTAGTTGTGTGTGCTAGGCAATGGGACTGTGTGCTGTGCACATGTGGCATGGGACGGATTGGCCATGCCGATGGGTGTGTTGCTGTGCCCCTACTCATTGTGACTCTGGTGTATGCGGGCTCCTGGCCCATCCTGGGTCTGGTTTGTACTTTGCTTTTGGAGTTCATATGGAACGCTTAGGAACGCATATGGCAACATGGGGGCCATGCCCCAGATTCGCATTTGGGAGGGGATATGCTTTTGGGGTTCAAATGGAACGCTTAGGAACGCATATGGCAACATGGGGGCCATGCCCCAGATTCGCATTTGGGAGGGAATATGCTTTTGGGGTTCAAATGGAACGCTTAGGAACGCATATGGCAACATGGGGGCCATGCCCCAGATTCGCATTTGGGAGGGGATATGCTTTTGGGGTTCAAATGGAACGCTTAGGAACGCATATGGCAACATGGGGGCCATGCCCCAGATTCGCATTTGGGAGGGGATATGCTTTTGGGGTTCAAATGGAACGCTTAGGAACGCATATGGCAACATGGGGGCCATGCCCCAGATTCGCATTTGGGAGGGAATATGCTTTTGGGGTACATGCTGTGAGCCATGGGTGCCGAACGTGACATGTGTTGTGGCAGCATGACAGTGCATGGTTTGAGGTGTGTGCATGCTTGACATGGCCTGCATATTTGCTGTCTGTTGTGATTACTGGACATGGCATTGGACGCATCGTTATGAGTGAGTGATAGTTGTGTGCCAGCCAACGTATTGCAGTTGTCCCATCTCCTTGGTGTGCGTGCTGCCCTGTGCCATGTGCATCACTGCAGTGCTCGGGGGTGTGGCCCATGTTGTGTGTTGTTGCTCACAGTGTGTTGTGCGCTTAATTGACTTCTGGCACATGGTTGGTCATGGGCATGTGTCTTAGCGTGACTGCTGTATGTGTGGCAGCTGTGCGGATGACATGCCTTTCATGTGACTGGGGCTGACGGATGGGATGGATGGTATGTTGTATGTGCATGGTGTGTCTGTGAGTTTGATGGGTTCAGTGGTGTTCGTGTGCATTTCTGTTGTTCCGCTCTGTTGCGTCTAGTGTTGTTTGTCTTACATAGGCGTAGTTGTGGGGTGTGGGGTTGACAGGCAGTGGGGGCTACATGGACAGGACTTCAATGGTGTTTCGGTTGTGTGTGATGAGTTGCACAGTGGCTGCCGTGTGGGACTATATTCAGTGTGGCTTGTGCATGCAGACGTGGCTCCTTGGGTGTTGCTATGTCTGTGATGGGTCATGTGGGGTGTGAGTCTGTTGTTCATGTCCGTGTGCACATTGTTCACTTGTTCGTGACGGTGGGCGGTGCTGCGTGTTCGTGTGCTACGTGACATGTCCCATGTGTTGGTGGTGTTATGGTCCTCATGCCTCCAGTAATCCAGCCCTGTCCAGTTTCCCACCTGCAAGTTGTTCGTGCGTGCACTGTACTGGATGCCACATGGCTCTAAGCGGGGGTGCTCCATGTTGCAGATCTGTGGGGGTGGGGGGTGTAGTGGGTCGTGGGGTGGCTGTACACCCACTGACACCGATTGCTGTGGACCGTGATGTCTGCCTTTCGGCTGTCGTTGTGCACTGCGGTGGCTGACACGTGGCTGTGGGGTGTGGGGGATGCTCCTCCTTGCTGTGCTGTGGGACTGGGGCCTGGTGTGTGTTGTACTTGGGCTGTCCACCGTCCCACCCACTGCACTTTGTGTTCCTGCCACTTACCTGTTACTTGTCGGTTAGTGCAGCTGTGGCGGACACATGGGTGTGGTGGGTGCTCGTTGTGGCGCTTCTGGCATATTTGGGGACCTGTTGGTGGTTACGTGGCTGGCTTAGTGTACACATGTCCCCACGCATCTTACAGTTGTTCGGTTTGGGCTGTGTGTGGTAGTGTCTGTTGCATGTGCGTGTGATGTGTTGTGTATTGTGTGCTGGACATGGGGGTGTTTGTCCCTGGGAGCTGTGGCATGGTAGTTGCGCATGTGAGTACATAGCGGTGTGCTGGTATACATTAGTTTGTACTTACCAGCCTCCACTCCCCTGCTAATCTGGCGAGGATCTCCGGATGGATTACGACTCGCACCTTCTCCTCCCACGCTTTGAAGGTCTTAAAGAGCGCGGGATTCCCTCCGCCAGTGACGGCAGCCAGCTCTCTGTTTTTGCCCTCCTTCTTCTTGACCAGGCTCTTGACGTCATTCCACCGTTTGTTTATCTCGACTCTGTTCCTGGGCAGGGTCCCGACTGCATTGACCTGGTCTACGATCCGGTTCCACATTCTGTTTCTGGTGGCTAGTGGTGTGTGCTGGACCATGTTCCCATAGATTTGTGGGTACACCTTGATGATCTCGTCGACCATGACCGTCAGCTCCATGGCGTGAACTTGGGCATCCTTTGTGAAGTGCCATGGTGTTTGTGGTGCTGGTGCGGTGTGTGTGT